>VYZW01021788.1:1057-23605 GCA_013401315.1 Balaeniceps rex
TTTTCAGAAAGCTAAGAACCTTGTAAAGTATGGTATCACCCAGCTCCTTTGCTTGATTAAACTAAACTTTTCCCAAATAATGTTTCTTTTATTAGAAACAGGACCTATGAATCTTCATATAAGATTTACAGTAGATTAGGGACAAGGTAATGTTTGCATTTGTTGTAGGTTTAAAAAAATTACCGTCCTATTTCTGGTAAACATACCTATTGCACACGTGCTCCTTAAAATTTTGTAGTAATTCCCTGCAGTGAAATCAGTGAAAACAGCGCTGAGTCACAAGGACATCGCTGTTCATGGATACAAACACCAAAACCAAGATACTCCTTTCCAGCAGCAAACTGTAGATAATGCTTTTTTCANCGCTTGCAATATACCAGATGGAATAATTGTGTTTCTTTTCTGAAGGATTACTTTAAAACAAGATCTAGTGCAGTACTTTATTTATCATTACAGAGAAAAGTAAGAAGACATGAAGGAACTGCATGAAATACTATTTTATTTTGTCTGAGTTCTTAGATGACATTTGACCTCTGTGAACAGTTCCTGCTTATCTACTCTCCGGACTAAAAAACTCTTTTTTCCATACTCCAGGTTGCATTATAACAAAGTCAAATGTCCTTTATATGCATTAAAATTTGAAATGGTCTTTTTTCACTGGAACTGCAATGCTCTGACAGTAGTATCAGTTGCTTCAATAGAAAACACTAGTATTCCTGCAGCAAATGGCTTAAGGTGAAAAAATATAGTTCAGGAAACATCTCCTTTAACTAAGAGAATGGTTTAGTGTACCATAGTCCACTTAAACAGTCTTCTTGAAGGGAAAGTTAACCATATGAAGCTTGGCTTTAGCCACCTTGTTTCAGATACCCAAGCTGGCTCACACAAAGCTAGTCAGGGCACCTCTGTAACACATTACAGCAAAAGTATACCTTAGCTTTGCTTCAAAGGTCATATAACCTTTCAAATATAGCAGGGTTATAAAGTCAAGTTTGCTTACTGACATTAAAAAAACCCCTTTTTTTCCCTTTTCAATATATTCAGCTTGGTTACATATCATAAATGTTTGAAAAACATACTTCACAACCTATATACAAGCTGATGGGTCTGACTAGATGGTGTAACAAAAGAAATATCATTTGAGAGACAAGTGATTCACTCTCAAGTTTCATTCCTATAGATTTTTGGAGTATGCTCATTTGACTGGTATGCTAGACACATATAAATAAAATTAACAAATAAATCTCCCACCTTAGGGCACCATCTGATCTTCCTGCAACTCTGTGTGAAAGTAGTCAAAAGTCTAATTTCAAGTGTTACTATTACCCTTTCCCCCATATCTTTTGAGGGCCTAAATAGTGCATGCCCACCTCTTTATGTCACATAGCTAAAATGATGACAGTACTCCATGTGTTTTATAGATTCTTTTGGCTAGGNATTTGTTGTAGGTTTAAAAAAATTACCGTCCTATTTCTGGTAAACATACCTATTGCACACGTGCTCCTTAAAATTTTGTAGTAATTCCCTGCAGTGAAATCAGTGAAAACAGCGCTGAGTCACAAGGACATCGCTGTTCATGGATACAAACACCAAAACCAAGATACTCCTTTCCAGCAGCAAACTGTAGATAATGCTTTTTTCATCACTTCTCTCTCCTTAGTGACTACCTATAATGCAAGCACCAACTTATTTAAGAAATCAAATATGAAGTCCTGAAACAAGTCCCATTAAAAACCCTCACAATATTAAAAGATATAATGTTCACTTTGCAGACATGATGCCAACAACAGCAGCTGTAAAAATCTATCATTCCTCGTGTTTTTGTGAAGCTGAGAATATGGATAGCCTATTAGCTTGAGTGTCATGCCACCATTCCCGAGTACAGCAGTATTATTCAGAGGGAATTAACTGTAACTATACCAGTAGGAGGGTATTTGCATGATGAAAGGAGCACAGATGTAAGAAAAGACTTTTTAATGTTTCAGGAACCAAGAATTTGTTAGACCGAATCTGTAGCAAAACACATGCAAGAACTGCTGCTGGTGTGCTTTCTTTCAAAGGCAGCACTGTATCTAAGATTAGGATACCATGTAGCACAAAAATCACCAAAATACAGGAAAAGCATAACTTACAGTGTTATTTTAAACAGTATTTTTTCCATTTTCCAGGAATGTTTCATATTGTTCTTCACTAAAATGCTTAGAAAATAACTTACCCTTGAAGGATCTTTGTGGGAAAATTCACTATGTTATTCTGTGTGGACACAGTCCTAGTTGGGATATTTGGTCAAGAGAACAACTGGAGACTAAACACCCATGGGGAAATTAGGAACAAATTGTTAAGCTCTTAGGACAGCACTCCGCAGCCTTCTTGAATCTTCATAACTCCTACCTATTTGTCCCTTACTGACGGCAGTAATTTGCAGACTGTAAAGTATGACCTTTGGAATGGTGTCAGTGCTGGACACCATAGCTGTCACCTGACCCCTGCTCCCAGTAACAAGACAAGTCAACTTTTGGAAGATGTCAATGGTACGGAAGAGCTTTGATAACTACGAAATAGACAGAGTACACTGCAGAGCCATCTGCCAGCCACTTTGGTAAACTGTGCCTCAGCCACAAAGCCCTGGATGCTTGTGATTAACATGCTTCGCCTCTTTCTCCGTTTATCACCTGTAGGGAGAAAACACTCCACACTGAATACGGTAATGAAAGTCAGTATAAGGTACATATTGCAGAAATTATATAAAAATATAATTTAGTGAATAAATTATTCTGTCAGATAGAATTGAGGGAGAAAGAGCAATTAGTGGCACTGACGTGGGAAAAGGAGATATGGCAAACAATGCAGTTTGAAAGAAGAGGGAAGTTAGCAAGATACAGATGGCAGGAAACGCAGAGAAGAGAACGTTGACATTAACGGCTTGCACAGTCTGCAAAGGAAAAAAGAAAGGAAGGAGGTTAAAAAAGAAGAAAAAATAGAGGAAGTGATGGTGGAGAGACAAGTTAGGGGCTATATCCGAGAGGTAAACTGCAGAAAATCTATATAGGCTTTTAAAAGAAAGAGGTGGTTTTGAATGGGATCCTTAAAGGGCTGAGGAGTCATTTCAAGGTGATCTGTTTCTATTCTTAGTCCAAGTGGCAAGATGGGTTGCAGAGTTCTGCAGGTAAGAAGATCACACTGGAGTTACAAGGACGATGAGAAGGAGTTAAAGGGAATGTAAAGACAAACAGGCCGGAAGATTTCAACACTGTTGGACAGTGCACTCAAACAGAAATATGTGCTGACAGTTGGGAAAAGAAGCATAGTTTGGGATCCACGACTCCATTGGTCTGAGAGAACTCAAAGACAAGTAAGCAGGCAGCAGTCTCCTCAGAATCCTCATTACTGCTGTAATAAAGCATCTTTAACATTTTCTGGTGTTATTTCCAATGAAGCCAGCACACTAACCAACAGCAGAAACCAAATACATTTTACAAGCTACCCACACTACCTGCTAATTGCAAATGGGGCCTGTAACTGCGAGAATTACCATTAATCAGATTCCAGTATTATTTAACAAACTCTGGGTTTAACAACCTATCTCTAGTTTAAAAATCTATTTTGAGCATTGGAACAGAGTGGTGGAGTTAAAAATTTTCTGAAATAATACCTAACGCTAGTATGTACATTCCTATTTTACACAGTAGCCTCCACAATTCTGAATACAGACGTTTTCACTACGTGCTTGCATCCTCCTAAGCCAAATGCTTTGGAGTATCCAGAAGTCAGTAAGTCAGAAAGCTGGAAACAGCGTAAGAATTCACCGGTGTAAGGAAGAGTTAAAGTCCTACTGGCACACACATGATTTCTAGCCCTCTCGCTTTTTAGAAGACTGAAGTTGTGTTGTTGCTGTAATGACATTTACTCAGCTGAAGAATTACATACAAACTTTGCTCTGCATTAAAAAAAAAATAAAAAATATTTTTTAAATAAACTCCTTACCAGTCTTTCTAAAAGAGCCCTCCTCCCTTCTTGGATACACCAGATACTTATTTCCAGCTTCCTAGTTTACAGACTTCTCAGCATATTAACTTTTTGGCCTGTCAGCCATATGTCTGTTGACCTTATGGACTGTAGCCTTTATGGGTTTTAACCATATGTCCGGCTCCCACAGAAACTGCAGCAGTGGATTATCACAAAGGCCTTAGAGATAAGGAGTGACATCACGCACTATTGTTACTGCCTTTGCTAGCTCAGCAATATACTTATCAATGCAGCCAAATATTTCATGGACTTCCTCTCCATGTTGCATTTCAGTTGTTGCAGACATGACCCATAGGATAGTCACAGAATTATCCTAACACTTAGTTCTTCAACAGCAGTTCTAATTCTGATATAAACTGCTTGTGTTAGATATTTCTGTGGTACACTAAGAGCTGTAATCTGTATGTGTAATCCTCCTTATGTTGTGACGTAGCACACGAGTTGGCTGTCTGATACCGTATTCCTGTCCTCTCTGGACAAAAAAAAGGCAGCCAGATGACTGGGGTGTCATGAAATTGCAGCATATTAAGCTGTTTGTATCATAATGCTTTGGATACTTTCCACATTCTGAAAAATATGGATTAAATTACATTCCCCAGATCCTACCCTTCAAGTGGTAAATAAGCATATCAAAAATAATACCAAGTTTACAGAAACACATGTAACTGCTGCACAGCTGCCAGATGCTCCCCACACCTTTCGCTGCTTTCCTACTTTTGTATAAAGTGTCCCTGGACATGATGTCCTTTGAAGGTGAAGCCCAGGAACAGAACTTCCTTCATTAACAGCTTAATTTTCCTGGCTTCGTATCAGAGTCAGTACTTCCAAAACCACAGCAGGGATTGTATTATAGCAAGGGAAAAATTCACTATGGCAAGAAGGAAGTGATACAGTTTACAAATTAATGGCTCCTTATAAGAGGAAGTAAAATCCTTTATTATTTAAATACCCGAGTACTTCAGAGTTCCTGAATCTTACCCTCTTTCTCTCTTTTCTTTATCAAGAGTTCTGCACCTTTTAGAACGCCTCCCTTAGTAAACGCTGCGGGTACCAAACGCGCTGCGCTGACGGGGACAGAGGTTCTTCTAGCCTGTTGGCGGACGGGCGCGGGCCCCCGCCAGGCACAGGGCACCCCCAACTCGGCGCGGCCCAGCTCGGCCCGGCCCGGCGCACCGGCCGCCAGCTCCGCGCTCACAACATGGCGCCCCCCAACGTCCCCGGTGCCGGCGAGCGCTCCAGGGCTTTCCGGCGAGGCAAGCCCGCCGCGGATTCTTCCCGCCCCGCTTGCCGGAGCGCGGATGAACTTCTCGCCCTCGCTGACACAGGGCACCGGCAGCCCGGAGCAGCGGCAACCCGGGGGGCCCCGCCCACCCCCACCGCCGCCGCGCGGGGCCTGGTGGACGCGCGCGCGCTCCGGCCGCACAGCAGCGGCANTAAGTTCATTAACTAAAGCTGCTCTCTGCGCTCCCAGGGGAGGCTTTTCCTTTCCTCACCGAATGTCCCTTGCGGGGTGAAACACGTCCCTACCACAGCCGGAGCCTTGGGTGCCCGAGCTTGGCCACCTCGCCTGCCCAGCGCAAAGGCCGCCCGTCCCTGTTGGGTGCTCTGGCAGCTCTCTGGGGCTGGTGTTTCAGGAATACTCGACAGGACGAAGCTTGGAGGGGAAAAAAAACATCCTTGAAAATGGCTGCAGCACAAGGTTGAGGCACTGAAGCTAGTTGTAAATTCGCCCATGCAGGTGCTGGCTACAGGCACGGCGCCTGGGAGCTCAGCAAGGGTTGGCTCACCTTCTCCGGTGACCTACAGCTCTACCCACCAGTCAGTCTCACGAAGCTGGATCCATGTGAAGCTGTCCAGATGCGGTGGTTTTCTTCAGGAGCTGAAGATGTCGACCGTTTTACATTGGCTACAGCTACCTCCTCTGAGAATTGATTTCAGGGGCAGCCAGCTGATGTTGCCCCTGCACCTCTGCAGCTCAAGTCCTAAGACCTAGATCTGCTACTGAGCGTCTTCACCTTTGACCAAAACCTCCCAGTTTTGTCTCATTTAATAGCTAGAATCTTTGGAGCATCGTAATAACCCATAGGCTATGTGAGATACTTAGAGTTATCCTTCAGTATTAGCTTTCCTTCTTGTAAATGGCAGGGGTAAAGTGCATATGGAAACTGCTGGAAACCTTGACATAGCTGGCTAACAGGCCCATTAGACAGCAGTGCAATTCAACCCTTGATCCTCTACAGATCTACGCTCTGAGCAAGCAGGGGGATAGTCTTTCACCATAATAATTGGCTGCAATTTGAACTGAAGTCCACAGGAGGCTAGCTGGCCATTAGTGACAAGTTGTAGGAATACATTGCATACTGAATTCTTTGAAAAATATCCTTCCGTTTCTAAAACTTTATATTGAGTGTATGTGGCCAGTCGCCAGATGACATTATTCTCTTGTACTGTGAGATTTCTCTTCCCCTGGCTCAGTACCTTTACACTGTGAGCTCTTCAGGGCTGGGACAAACATTTATGGTATATTTTGCCTGAAAAAAATAGAAAACATAAACTAGATAATAATAGATAATAAGTATTCACATTGTGCTATGACGTCTGCATATTCATAAAGCCTAAGGAAGTACTCCAAGGCTGTATATGGTTGTAGATCAGAAATGCTTGAAAATTATCTCTGTTTTAGAAATATCAGTTTTCCAGAATGGAAACCTCTGCAGAAATGTCTCTATTCAGGAAAAAATCCATATAGAAATTAGTAGATAACATGATGGTTTCATAAGATGACACTGTCAAATTTCATTTTTTCTGTTTCAAAAGCATATAGTATCATTTTTAAATATTGTATAATAAAACCCCTAAATGCTGGAAATATACATTGGTTTGCAAACCATTCAGTATCTTCACTCACTCAATTTTTTTTAGCTGTATAAGGTATTGCTGAAAGGACTTAGAGAGGGTTTTTGCAGGCAGAGTAGATCACCAGGGTTTCTTTCAGGAACTTCTGCTCAAGTGAATGACACTCCAAATTTAATTGTTGAGATCTGCAAATGTTGTGAGATACATAATTTTATTTTATTCTGTCTTTGTAATAGTGGGCTTTATTTTTTCTATGTTCACTTTGAACAATGAGCTTCTAATATCTGTAAATTATCTACATATAATAATGTTGCAATATTTTCCATTATTTATTTTAACATGAGAGATAAGACGGGAAATTCTGCAAGCCAGCCTTCTGTGTGGTTTGTTGGTTAGTTTCTCCCTAAAGCTTTTTTCTGAAGGCAGAGAGCCAGCTAGTACCACCATATATATTTTCTATTCTGATTTATGTATGGACAGTAGTACTGGATCTCATTCCTTAATGTTATCTCTGGGGCACACAGGACTGAATGCTGTCTCTTCAAATCTGTCCTGTGGTGCAGCTTCTTAATCAGAGCTGACTGGTAGCTTTTCCATTCCTGTATACATGGTAGGTGGAAAATCTGAACCTACATGCTTATAAAGGTAGAATGGTTGTTGGTAGACTTTTCTCCTTTGAAATTAGATGAGATGTTGCTGCAGTGAAAACGTTCTTTCACTGTTTATTTTCTGAATGATACATTAAAATACTGTTATTGGGAAAATCAACACATTTTATTTGAAAGTGTACAGAAGCAGTAAAAACCAATAAAGCAAGCTGAGCATAATTTTGCATGTTGCAGCAATTGTTTTAAGTGAGATAACTGTGTTTTGTATCCTTATTAACAGGCTTAGTTTGAATAAGCAATCTGACTGGCCAGGGAAGATTGTGAACTCAATAAATAAAGAAAATTCAGACTGTATATATATTCCACTTTCTTTGCCAGGGAACAAATTAGCTTGAAGCATGTAACAGAATAAACAAAATAGACTTGGCTTTCGCAGTATGATCTGCGAGGGTTGCAGAAGTTACGCAGAACTTTCAGATTCTGCCAACAATCTCCTGATGTTTTACACATAAAAGATATGAACACAGCCAGCAGTTTCTGGAGGATAGGGAAGTATCTAGCAATCAATAGTATAGTAGATTACCAACAAATATAACAAGGTGGCTTGATTGGAAGTAGGTCAATATGTATATGCAGTTTAATATTTTCAAGTTGTCCTACACAATGGCTGTATAAAAATCAATTACTTTTTTCTCCAAGATTTAGCAAAATTGCCATCTGGTTTGCTAGTTACATCAATAAAATCTTACAGGTGCCGTTACTGAAACAGAATGAAGATAAGTAGCAAAATAATTCCTATAATAACTCCTAGACAGATTCTGGTTGGTGAAAAATCAATCTCTAGCAAATGAATTATGCCATCCTATTTAATTTGGAAACTTTACATTCTGAGTTTTCAGCCCCTTGTTAATTATGTTGTTTGTATCATTTTTAAATCAGTTGTTCTATGAAGAGAAGAACTGATGGGTCTGGTCTCCTGCAGATGAAAGAACTGATGCTGAACAAACATGGGAGTTATCCCACAAGGGGTGAACTGCGCTGCTGTTTTCACAGTGAAGTCTGTCCTACTCACTGCCTTTGAAACATGTAGAAGCTGAAAAAACTCAGAGGCAGCAGACAAATTATAGGATTAATTAGGAAACCAATCTGCAGATATGACATATTTAACCATGGAATTTGAATATTTTAACTTTCTAATAGGTAGGCAGCACCAATTTTTGGATCAGTTAACTTTCTGATGAAGCTGTATCTGAGAACTGTCAGATTTTACCCTCTTCATAAATTAGTTTTCGTTACAACAATATTTGCCTTTCTTAGACTTATTTTAATTAAAGGGATGAAAATTTCAGTTTCCAAAACAGGTGCAGACTTTGTCTGTAACTTCAGCCAGAGTATCCAGCACATTTCTGCTATGCAATGTTGAGGAGGGAGGACCTTGTGGTATTTTTTGTGCAGCAATGTTGTCAGTGTTGGGCAGTTGTCCTAGTTTCTCTAGGGTGGTATGAGCAGAGGCTACATAATAACAGGACGGGTATCTATAGGGAGACATCTAAATTCCCCCTTTGCCGTTCACATGAAGACTTGCTATAGCACAACTTGTAAAGATTCAGTCAGTCTTGAGTTTGAGAAGAACTGCATACTAAAAGGTATGAGAGACCAGAATCTATTAAACATAAACTACGTATTTTGGTGGTGAAGGGACTGACATGCCTGTTTGAATATCTACAGGTAAGATTGCCATTGGTGTAATTACCATCTAAAGTAGGCTTATCCCCTTTTGTTAAGCCAGGACCTATTTTGGTACATATGATTGTGGACATACTTTAAAAAGTTCTTTACGGTACCCAGATTCAGTAAGGAAAAAAATGCTGTAGTACTAGTGAAAAATAGATTCAAAGCCCTACACAGTGTTTTCACTGTACTGGCTAGGGATTCTTTAACTTCAGTAGCTGAAGACAGAGAAAAGCTCAGTTCACTCTATCAAGGAAAAAAAAAGAGTCCTCTGTTGACACAAATACATACATCCTCACAAAAAGCAGTCAGTTTTCAAAACATTAGTTTTTTGTAGTAATTTCTGAACAACTATTACATACATGGGTCTGAAAGACATGCCTGCAGCAGCTACACAACTCATACAGTTTTTTCCCATTTTAGGATCCAGACTTCACCCATAGCACCTACTAAATGAAAGAGTGCCTTAACGCATTAGACCTGCCTTCTCTCAAGTCAGACTTTTCATTACTTCAAGAAAGGGAAAGGAGTGTCTTGAGCAGTTGTATATTCAAGGGCTGAAAGAATCATTTGGAACTTTGGAAAAAATACAATAGCCCAAACTTTACTGTCAGTTACCTAAATACAACTCCCAGGATCATACTGTATTTGCCAGAAATGCAGTCAGAAGTAAAAATATGTCAACATTGTCTATTCTTGAAGCTGCATCTCTGCGCCTAAAAGCAGGATTTGGTTCAATACTTGTAAATACATCTGCCAGATCACCAACAGGCTAAGACAAGCTCCCGTTCCATGATGTTTTAAGCTAAAATGCCAGGCTGTGGGCTGGAGATCCTGAGATACAGGCATGTTTCCTATTACAGGTGCTCAAGAAAGGTAATCTTTATCTTCTCTGAGCCTGGGAATGGTAAGCTTTATCTTCTCAGAGCAGCAGAGATCCTTGCACTGTGCAAATTCAGAAGACACTTTTTTTGAGATTTTTGAGCAGCTTTCCAAAACTTTGGCTTTTTCTCCTTGATGAGGCCAGGATTTATTTTTTAATTTAATCATTAGCATAATCCCAAGAATAATAACACAGCAGACCTCTTAAATTATCTGCCTCCTAACAGATTAAACTCGTTACTTATCTCTAATGCTTTGAGATCCCTCTCTCAGGAAACAAAAAATTGCCAGCCTTAAACTCCAAAATTGTTTCTTTTTGCCAAAACAGTGTACCAAAATTGCATCAGGGCACAGTGAGGCCTGGCTGCTCTGCAAAGGAAGGTGAGCCGGGAGCTGAGTGTGACAGCAAGTCAGATGGGAGCAGTGGCCTCACCGACAATGTTGCAGAGGTCAGGATCAGGGCCAGAGACGATGATCACAGTCAGCCACAGTCCAGTGATGCCCTGGCAAGGCCGTGGTGCTGGGGCAGGTGTAAGGCTGAGCTGGGAAGCCCAGCTGGCAGGTCCAGGTCAGGGGCCAGAATGAGGGAGGTCTGAGACTGGGCACAGACCAGCTGTTGCACAGCTGTGGCACCAGTGGTAAAGCCACAGCTGGAAATGGCCCCCAGAAAAAGGAGGGGCAAGTCCTTGCTTCCAGCTTTCTTCCCTGCACTGCTGAAGGAGCCCACCTTGGACTCAGCCAGCTGAACTCCTTCACTCTGCCAACTAAACACCAGAAGAGCTCACGCTCACAGCCCTGACAAATTGGACTTTGTGTCAAAATTTGGAGACGTAAGACACGTGCATAGACATACACAGTACTTCAATCAGCTTCAGACAACACTGACAGAATTACTTCAGCTACTCTGGGCTTTGGTATCAGAAATGTTTTGTAATTTTATTCTGAAGAGCAAAAAAATTAACCATTTTAGAACAATCGTTAGGCCTTTCCAATTAAGCTGGTTAGCTTACTACAAATGGCCAAAAGTCCAAACTCTTGCAACTAGTGACTGAAACATTTTTCTATATATTTAAAAACTAATCCTAGTATCACTTCATTTTTTTTGAGCTGACAAACCTAATCAGTCATTGTGACAGTATTCGTTTCTCTTAGAGTGTTTACAGGATGTAGTGTCACCATTTAATGTGTTACAGTATCACACTGACACACTTGAGAAATTTGGTAGAGAGGATCAGTCTTGCCTAGTTACAAGCTTTTATCTCCCCCTTTTTGTTGGATCTTTCATGCCTAGTTTTAAAGTGTGTTGCATGCCTAGGATGTAGCAAGTTCAAAGCAACAGCTGTAGCTGCTACAGTAGATGAAGAGTAAGTGTAAAAGCAATTAGTTGTCTTTTAACATTTTTTTCTTTTTTCAGGACAGAAAAGTTGACTGCTTCCATTTAAACAAGCTGTAATTTAGGAAGGAGGTACAGGGAGAGATTTCCACAACAAGTGTAAGAAATACAAGCATTTAGGGAGCTAAAAGCCTTTGACTTGTTCCTGCATAGGCCTTCATGCATCTGTTTGAGTGCTTTCCTGACAAAGAATGTTTTCCTGACTAAAGCCCTTCGAATTTTAATCCTAGTGTGTGCTGGGTTGATGAATAAACAGGAATTATGTTTCGGAGAATAAACAGGAATTGATCAGGAGAGTCTCAGGTCTGTAGCTATAACTAGTATAGTACCTGTTTGTGTAGTAGCTTTTTGTGGAATTTCATGGGGTTTTGGGGGTGTGTTGTTTTTGTTTTGTTTTTTTTTTTTAATACAGAGTTGTTCACTAGGATCTAAACTTTGATTCAACATATCACTGCTGAATGAATTGAATTAATCAGAGACCTTCCTAGGAATTTAAGTTATAAATTGTTTTTATTTAGAGAGTACTTTAGGACATAGAAAGATTGCTTGCAGTACTTTGTTTATACTTTATAGCCTCTGTACATCTTGGTACATTATTATGAGATATAAATACATGTAGAGTGTATTCAGTCTCTTTAATGAAACTTTAATTTGTTTTGGTTGTCCTGGGATTTTTTGGTAGTTAGGATTTCATTTACTACTCTGAGTCATCCTGCAGAGCTCAGTTTTTGCTAACCCATAACAAGAGCTATTTTAGGAGGCCTGGGCAATAGGAACATGGCTGAATCACTAGTACATAGTATACAGGTGATGTAAGTTCCCATCTGGCATAACACTGCAACAGGCTTCCCAGAGAGGTGGTCGATGCCCCAAGCCTGTCAGTGTTTAAGAGGCATTTGGACAGTGCCCTTCATAACATGCATGAGCTTTTGGTCAGCCCTGAAGTAGTCAGGCAGTTGGACTGGATGATCATTGTAGGTCCCTTCCAACTGCTCTGCTCTGCTCTGCTCTGCTCTGCCCTATCCTATCCTATCCTATCCTAAGTAATTGCAATATAAAAGATACATTTATTAATCAGTTAGTAATTGCTATGAATAACTACCACCTCTTGCCAATAAAGCAACCATTTAAATATCATTATTCTTTAATAACTGCTTTAATTATTCAGCCCAATTTCAGACTATAAAAGCAATTTTTTTATGTCCTATAGTTGTGTTTTAGCATCTGAGTAATTATCTAGACAATGTGACCTAGAATAAAATAATATTCCATTTGTTACCTTTTTTGGTTTTTTTTTTGTTTTGGAGATGTAAAAAGGTCTGAAATAGTAGATAGCTTGTTTAGAATCTCAGTAGGCTGGGTCCTAGTGCCATGCAAAGAACAGTAAGTGATATTAGCTATAAGAAAGAGAAATTATTTTTATTAAGCTAGTTTAAAATCTTTGTTTATTTGCAGTACTATTTCATTAATTTTAATACAGAAATAAATGCTTTGTTACATAGAAATTACAATACTGAACCAAGACAAAACTTAAATCTTTTTAAATCTTCTTTGCAATAGTGGCAGGAATCAAAGGACCTTGGGGAAGCACTCTGAAGTACAAGGGTAGGGAATCATCCAGTCATGCTGAAATCATCTTCTTCATCAATTAAAAATATTTTAAAATCTAAAATTCTGAACATGGATTTATAATCCTTCTTTCAATAATTGTTGGTATGCATTTGTTATTTATACTATTGTAAACCTAGATGTTGACATTATCTATATAAACTTCAAAGTATATCTTGTATCCTGCTAAACACTTGTTCTTAATAATAGTTACAAATAATATTACTTATAAGTCATGCTACCTTGCAGAAATATCCTTGGCTAATTTTACAATGTGACAGCAAAATTATCATAACTGATTTAAAATTTTCTGCGTTCATTTTATTAAAATTAATGTTTTCTTGTTCTTGAGTGGCAGGTGACTTTTAGTTCAATGGCATTATATTAACATTATCTGTGTTTCAAACTGGAACACACCATGCTTTCCTGAATTTATAACCATCTGAATTTTTGGGAGAGGAGATTTAATTTGCTGTTCTGTTTCATTACTGGTGTTTTTACAGCTTGTTGTGCTGTAATTTCAGAGTTTTGGGGATGCATCTGAGTAACACTACTTGAACAAATCACTTGTACAGTATATATACAATAATTCTCATGCTTCTAAGAAATATTTGCTCTGCTATGAAGTACGCATAATATCTCATTTGCTCAGAAATATCCAGAAATAACCAAACGTACAACATTCCTAACATACAACAGTAACTCCAGCTGAAGCTACCATTCATGCACACTGTAGGAGTACCAAACGTCTGAAAAAAAAGAAAATTCTTGAAAGCTACTGGACAAAATTTCTGGACAGCAAATGGGATATGTCCAAGAAAACACACAGCCATGACAGTTTATGGTTTGCAATAGAATTTTGTTACAGGAATCATCATATTGTTTTTCATGTCTGCCTTTCAGTACTCTGTCATAGTTTTCTTTGAATTCCTCCATGAGGGAGGATGAAATTGATCATCAAAAAATTTCTTTCTTGTTATAATACCTAATAATCTAGAGCTGGAAAAAGAGGTGGTGCTCCTTGATATGGTGGTATTCTGTATGTTCTTGCCGGGCACAGCATCAGAATGTGCAGCTACAGTTTTGCTTCCTGAGAAAAAAACTTGGTCTGAATACTATGAAGATTAAAAACATTACAAAATTCTAAACGGTCACATGCAGCTCACATGAAATATCTTTCTATTTTCATGTTTATTTAGTCTTTTGAAATCAATATGAATGATAGCATGGATGCATCAGTGATATGGAGGTGTCTTATGCAATCATTTAAAATTCATTAGAAAGAAACCGTTAGACTTCATGGACTTTTGGATTATGTCTTTACAGGAGTATAATCATCAATCAGCAAAGCAAGTCTTCAGGAAGAATTCACTCTTGCTCCCCAGCTGAGGATATAAATTCAAGATGTTTGCACAGTAGTAGTATTCTATTTATTCTTCTATTTAGACTAGCATTTGCCAAAACTTTTTCTGTTTCCATGGAGTGATGGGTTGATGCAACATGAAGAGTATTCACAGAGGCTAATTTTAACCTTTGGTGCCTGATTACTCATGTTCCCTTTTATGCCAATCTGTGGGTGTGTGGGGTGGATTCCTTAAGAGGATGATTTTCAATATGAGCCTAACTTGAAGAGCTGTATCCTCTGCTGTTGACGGATTTAAGCTCTACTGATTGTAGAGTTAGTCTACAAACACTAGCCTATCTTGATCTTTCTCAATAACTCACATCAAACGCCTGTTAAACACTGACAGGCTTGGGGCATCAACCACCTCTCTAGGAAGCCTGGTCCAGTGTTTGACCACACTAAAGAAATGTAAAGAAATGCTTCCTAATGTACAGTCTAAACCTCCTTTGGCACAGCTTTGAGCGATTCCCATGTGTCCTGTCACTGAATACCAGGGGGAAGAGATCAGCACCTCCCTCTCCACTTCTCCTCAGGAAGCTGTAGAGAGCAATCAGGTCGCTCCTCAGCCTCCTTTTCTCCAAACTAGACAAACCCAGAGTCCTCGGCTGCTCCTCACAGGATATGCCTCCCAGCCCTTCCACCAGCTTTGTTGTCCTCCTCTGGATGCATTCAAGGACCTCCACATCCTTTTTAAATTGTGGGGCCCAGAACTGCACACAACACTCAAGGTGATGCCATGCCAACAGTGAATACAGCAGGATAATCTCCTCTTTTGACCGGCTGGCTATGCTGTGTTTGATGCTCCCCAGGATGCGGTTTGCCCTCCTGGCTGCCAGGGCACACTGCTGACTCATGTTGAGCCTGCTGTCAACCAGCACCCCCAGATCCCTTTCTGCAGGGCTGCTCTCCAGCCACTCCTCTCCCAATTTATACTTGTGCCTGGTGTTACTCCATCCTAGGCGCAGAGTCCAGCATTTGTTCTTGTAAAATTTCACGTCATTGATGATTGATCCCTCTGCAAGGCCTCTTGTCCCTTGAGAGAGTTGACAGCACCTTCCATTTTGGTATCATCAGCAAACTTGCTAATGGTGCATTCAACTCCTGCATCCATATCATTGATAAAAATATTGAACAGAACTGGCCCTAGAATTGAACCCTCAGGAACACCGCTGGTGACTGGTCACCAGGCAGATATAGCCCCATTCACTACAACCCATTGAGCCCTCCCATTCAGCCATTTCTTCACCCAGCGCACCATGAGCCTGCTCATCCCACAGCTGGACAACATGTCCAGAAGGATGCTGTGAAGGACAGTATCAAAAGTCTCAGTAAAATCCAGAAAACCGACATCCACTGCCTTCCCTTCATCCACTAGGTGGGTGACCTTATCATAGAAGGATATCAAATTAGTTAAACAAGACTTTCCTTTTGTGAATCCATGTTGACTGTGTCTGATGATTGCATTATTCTTTAAATGCCTTTCAATAGTACCCAGTATGATCTTCTCCATAATTTTTCCAGGAACTGAGGTTAGACTAACAGGTCTGTAGTTTCCCTCATGCTCTTTTTATAAATTGGAATTAACATTGGCTAGCTTCCAGTCAGCGTGGACCTCCCCAAGACTCCCAAGACCTTTGGTAGCTGATTGAGATAGGTCCTGCCATAACATCTGCTAGACTCTTCAGTACCCTGGGATGAATCCCATCAGGTCCCATGGACTTGTGAACATTCAGCTGATACAGCTGGTCCCTTACAATTCCAGCATCCACAAGTGGAAAGTCACTGTTTCCACACTCATGGTCCTCTGACTCAGGGCACTGGGCAGCCCAAGGTCGGTCAGTTTTATTAAAGACTGAGGCAAAAAAAGTATTGAATGCCTCTGCTTTTTCTTCATCCCCATTAGTCAGGTGACCATCTTCAACATACTTAGATTTCCGCAAGTTCTGCAAAAATTAGCAGCTATGTACAGGAGAAAGCAAACAAAGTCAGCACTTCTATTGAGCATGAACTTTACAGTTAGCCATTTATACGGTTTCCTGGCTAGCAGTCAGCCTGCACGTACCGGCTAAGCTAATAGCACACAGAAAGCTAGTAACCAGCCACAGTATGCCCTGTTGCTTGCCTTGCTTAAAATGGAGGTACGTGAAAAATAATTACAGGAAACATGGGAGGGCAGAATGGCCAAAGAGCAAGAACTGAACAGATAATGTAAGAGAGGAGGGGAGGAGTTGTAAGAAAATGTATGACCAGGGATTCTTGTTGCTGAGTGGCAGCAGGAATATGGGACACATTCCTAGAAATCACATTTCATTAGGTCCAGTGTTCACATGTTTTCTTCTTGGGGGATGAAGTTTATTCTTGACCTTGGTTGTCATGTTTCAACAAGTAGATATTGGTGTTCATAAATGATTCATTCCTAACTGTTATTTTCAGAGTGCATCCAACATGGTAATACTGGACTACTAAAAAACTTTTGTTGTAGATGGAAGCAGACTAGGATACCATAATCTAATACTTTTTTTTTTTTGCAAGAACTGACTCTGTTTGTTATTGGAACAGAGTGTAGGGATACTTACGCTGATAAGAGCATCGAACAATGTAAGTGTATGCCAGTTGAAATATTCTACACGAAGTTGATAATGAGAGATTTCCCTGAGGAATGGCTAATCATATTAATAAAAATGAATATTCAAACTTCGTAAAAATAGTAGTTGAATACAGGTGAAGCTTCATCACTGTAGACAATGTGCAGCATGTCTTCTCTGGCCTTGTTTTTGTATGGTATAGTCTGTGCTCTGTCTTCATCCCAAATGCTGTGAGCTTCTCCTCCTGCTTTCTGTATGCACAGAACATAGCATAGTTCTTCTTGTGTGAGGCCACTGTTTTCCTTCTTTTCCCTTGCTCTGCCCATCTTTGTTCCCTCTGTAAAGTATATGTTTTTGCTTATCTCCCTCTTTAGTACATCGCCTGATGTTGTGCGTAAATCTTTCTGTCCTACCATGTGCCACCCTTTCCCACTTCTCCGTAGTAAAACATGAAATTGCTTTCTGCCTGCCTCTGAAGAGTAAAATCTTCTAAATTCAGATAAGTGACCGGCCCAGAGATGAACTCACTCTGCATGATTAAACGACTGATTAAAAGGCTAGCAGTAATTTATTCAGTAACAGACAACAAATAAAGGCCAGGAACACGAAATCCGGGCAGTAACACCGCTCCAGGTGAGCAGCTGGGTGGCGGCTGGCGGTGATAAGGCACTCCGGCCGCCACGGCGTCCCTGCCGCGGCTGCCTCAGGGCCGGCAAGGCCCCGTCACCTCGGAGGTGTCCGCCCTCCTCGCACGACTCGGGAAGAGCAGGTCTAGCGGCCCTGCTGCCGCGGGAGCTCACTTCAGTCGGTACGGCTGCGGTGCGCCGCCGGCCGCTGTAACTACACAACCTCCACCGCCTACAGGCACCCCCCGGCAGGCAGCCGGGCCGCAGGGCTCTCGGGAGGGGGCCAGGTCGTGCCGACCGCGGGCGGGGTAAGAGGCAGCAGGGCCCGCCCGTCCGGGGCGGGGGGCGGGTCCCGCTGCCGCCGAGGCTCCGCCCCCGCCCCGCCCCTCCGTGGCGGCAGGGCGAGCCCACTGCCTCTGGTCCCGCCCTCCCGGCCAGGATTGGTCACTGCCGCTTCACCCTGGGCAAGTACTGGCCGCCGCTGGCGGCTCTGGAGTGGCAGGATTGGCTGTTGTGGAGGCCGCGGGCGGGCAGGCAGGCGGTGGCTGCGGGGAGGCGGGCGAGCCGGGCTCGGGAGGGGTGAGTGCGGTCCCCCGTGGGGGCCGGCCCGGCTGGGCGGCTGCGGGTCGAGGTCGGGCGAACCTCGGCTCAAGCCCGGGGCTCTGCGAGCGGTTTCCGGCTGGGCAGGGAGGGAGGGCGGTAGTGCAGCCCGGCAGGGCTGCGCCGCGGCCGTCTTCAGCCCCCGGGGCGGTCGTTTGGGCCGCAGAGCGGCGGCCTCCCCTTAGGGACGGGCTTGCGGGGCGCGGCCTGGCGTGGGGGCAGCCCCGGTGGTGCTGTGGCCCCGAGGACGCGGGCCGCAGCCGGTGGGCGGAGGGAGAGGCCGAGAGGGCACCGCGGCCGCCTCCGGCCAGCGCAGCGGGCCGTGGTGGCCCGACGTGCGCCCGTGCGTGAGGGGCCGAGGCCATCGGTGGGCGCGGGGAAGCCGGCGGGGCACGCAGCTACGGAGTAGGCACGGGCAGGCCTTCAGTTCAAAGTTTGTTTGTTTGTGGTTTTTTTTTTTTTTTGTGTGTGTGTTTTTTGTTTTTTGGCTTTTTTTTCTGCTCCTACAACAATGTGACGGTGACTCAGTATCCCGGGGCGGAAGGGGGAGCCTGCTGCGTGGTGCTGAGGCCGGAGAGCTGTCGGCGATGGCGGGCGTGGGCTCTCCTGTCCTGCGCAGCAAGCCTCTGAGAGCAGCCCTGCTAGCTGGGTGGCTTGGGTTCTTGCTGCGCTACCTCAGACAGAATAAAAATGGGTGTGAGCAGGCTCCCTTTTCAAGTAAGCCAATTGACCTTGCTTGAACTGAGTTATGAAGCACTCACACTACCTGTTTGCTGGAGGAGAGGTGGTCTGAGCTGGCTGTGAGCAGAACCACCCGCAAATTCAGGGACAGAAGGAACGTTGCCTTTGGCCCAGAATCCAGAGGAGACTTGTTAAGGTCCATCAGCTAAAAGCATGCTTTTTCTTACACACGAGCAAAAATGCATTAACCTGTAGTTACACTGTGGAGGATGGGTTTTGCACCTGGATGAGAGCCTCCTTCAGGGTGTTTCCCGTGTGTGCTTTGATGTTGCATCTTCAGTAGGTTCACTTGAACTGCTTGTCTTCAGCTGAACTGACTGCGGTGGAACTGAGTCCTCTCAGAATACCGTGCTCTGCACATAGACTTGACTGGATACTGCTGGTGAATTAGCATTTTTTGTGAAGAATATATATCGTTTACATAGTACGTGAATCTGCGTGGTGCACAAAGGTAAAGGTATAAAAAGTTGGTATTATAACTGTGGTGCTGAGTACTTTATAGGATGTGTCTGAAAGCTTAGAGACTGCATTTGCGTCCTTTTTCTATACACTGACATGTTCAGACAGTTAATTCTTTCAGTGTGGCTCTTGATTTGCATCTCTCTGTGTACACAGTTAAGCGATTTAGGGGAATGATTTTTGATTAAAATTCTGTTACACTGCGGCTAGAAAAATAAATTATGTCCTGTAGCAATAAACAGTGCTGTCAGACTGTTACTGTTCTCTGTTAATGCACAAATCATGAAGAATATGTACTTCCTAGGTGTAAATTTCATTTAGGAGAAGTATGCATATTTAAATTTGTGTAAGCAAATATATGTAGTAAAATAAGTTTATTTACAGCTGAGTCAGACTTGCACAGAAATGATTTCCTGGTCTTTCTCACCCATTAAAGAAAGGAAAATGTCTGGAAAATGTTCTTCAGAAAAATCATTATTTTGAAGTTGCATTAAAGTGCAGGATCAGGAAAATTCTGTGAAATATGCCTTTTTTTTTTATTTGCTTTGCCAACTCAGTGAATTGCAATGCAGTGTAGGGAGTGTGCAAAAGTTCTTGACTGATCAAAGCCTCATCAAAATAAGACATATTTATGAATTATCACCTTGTTAAGTTAGCCACTCCCATGGAGTTGTTTACTTCTGCAAAAGCAGTTTAGCACAGCAAATGAAAAATACTGATACGATGTATTGGGTTAATTCGGCAAATACTGTTATGGGTATTTGTAGCAAAAACTTAAGCTGGCATTACTACCATTTTTACATAGCAATCTCCCTTGTGGTCTGTAGTACTTGTTGAGTTGTGTTTGTTTTGATTCTTGGTCTTTTAGGAAGGCTTGAATAAAACAAAAAGTATTACTGTGCTCCACAGCAGTAGAGGCCGGAATCCCGTTGTACTGAGGACAATACATTTGTAAGGCAGACAGTCCCTGGCTTATAGTTTGCAGTGTAAGTAGTGTTTGTTTGGCATCTGAGGTAATTGGCGTTGTGGATGTAATTGAAGTTGTAAGCGTAAAATTTACAGTTCAATGAAGGGTTATCCTAGTGTTTCTGAGTAATATTTTAAACAAACAAAGTATGGGGAGCAAATTCATTCTAATTCGTTTATTCACTGATACATTAATGGTCCCCCTGCATTTTTATGGATCAGTCTGTAAGTCTGATAGAGTCCACTGCAGAGTTACAATGACGCTTCAGGAGTCTTTTATCTATATGTTTAGTAGTGTATTTGGACAGGTCCCAAAGGTCTATTTTGCATTCATTTCAGTTGGCAAATGTATTTAAAAACTTCAGTTAATACCTTGAAACAACGTTCGAGTTGCAGAAACAACTTTGAATGTGGGACAAATATAGGTAAACCCAAACCGCTGGAGGAGGGGAATGCTAGCTAACCTCAGCATTCTGTTCAGAGCATCTGTGGAGAAGTTGTATTTTGAATGTCCTTAAAAGACACACTAACCTGAGCTTAGGGAGTGGTACTTTCCATCAGTGTTTGGAACTTCAGCTTCTGTGGTTTTCATAGCCTGAACTTGAATGAAACACGCTTCATGCTGTTTATCAATACCCTGAAGTGCTTGGAGTAATGCTGTACACATTTAATATAGGGGCACCCATTTGAGTTGTCAAA
This sequence comes from Balaeniceps rex, assembly GCA_013401315.1. Classification (NCBI taxonomy): domain Eukaryota; kingdom Metazoa; phylum Chordata; class Aves; order Pelecaniformes; family Balaenicipitidae; genus Balaeniceps; species Balaeniceps rex. The sequence goes on from VYZW01021788.1 coordinate 22,243, forward strand.
GTGTAAAATATAGTAGGTCTTGCAAGAACCTTGGTTCTCTGACAGGCTACAGCTGGCTGGCTGTTTTTGTAGTATTTGTGGAGCAGGGCTGTAATTTATTTATACAGGAAATGGAGGTAATTATTAATGAGCTTTTAGTGATGAGTGGAATAATCTGCAAGGATGACAGAATGGGTGGCCATGTAAATTGCTAAATGCTCATATGTCACAGTGGGAGAAAGTATTTGGAAATTCTGCTGCCAATGGTGTTAATCATTCTGAATAGTTTTAAAACAGCTTTTCAAATTTAGTTAATGTCAAGTGTGATATTTTGACGCTACACCCTTATACAGCATTTCAGGTAACTAAATACGTGACTATGGAAGCAGAGAGAATTCTAGCTGGCACGTGTGTGTGTGTCCTTTCATATGTGCTTACAATTGTTAAATCATGACCTGAAGAGTTTGTGGTTGTTCAGATGCTACAATTCCCTGTGGTTTTTATGTATTGCTGTAACATTGGCAGTATCTCCCTCCTATGTGCTAAGCATGGAAAAGAAAATCCAAGGTGATGACTGATTTGAGTATGAAATGATGCAACTAGTTAATACTATAGAAAAGTAGAATACAGATAAATGGTTGTGATCCTGAGGGTGGATTGTGGATGACTGATCAGGAGATTATGTCCTACCAAAATGTCCTACCCCGTCAGCTTAGTGTCAGAGGTGAAATTTCTGAAACAATCAAGAGAGAAGTTTCAATAACCCAAATTATTTAAAACAATAGCAAAACTTGACTTCTGTTTTAGTAGCTCTGTAGTCGGCTTTACATCTTAAATAGGTATGTCTTCATCACATATTTGGTGAACAAGGTATTTGTAGCTTGGTGACAGCTTAAAGAACATTGTAGCAGTTCTCAAGTCAGGAATCTGCAAAAATATTTTTGAGGCCTAAAAATCAGCTTCTGTATTGGTAATGGATCTGTAATATGTTTCCAAGATTGTAATAAGGTGCTTTAAGTGAAAAGTGGTGGTTTTTAAAAGGAGATGACAAAAATAATCAAGTATTTGCACCACACCTGCTAAAATTGGTGCCATTTCATATAGCATATCAATTGTGTAACCTTTTAGAAATTTTTAAAAAAGAAAAAAATGTGTAAAAGTAATAGCAAAGTTGATCAGTAGAGAAATTGTGATTTATCTTTTAAGTTATGTGAAAGCAAGCAAATAGTGATTGGGCGTCACATTGTAGGTTGTATCTTACTCTACACACCAAAGGTTTGGGAAAAAAGCACACAGATTTTTCCCCTCCACCCTAACATAGTCATGTACGATTGTGATTCTAGCCCTGGGAATAGAATAAATAGCTGAAGTTCTGGAGGGCTAG
>VYZW01021790.1:1943-14667 GCA_013401315.1 Balaeniceps rex
TGGAGGGAAAGGTTGTGTTGGTTTGTTTTTCAATAAAATCTACTTGTTTACATTCTTAATCTACAAACATATCTATCTTTACCACTGTGTCCTTTTTTCTAAATTTTGTCCTTGTCCCCAGTCCAGAACCAATGAATTTATACTGCTGAAGTTCACAAACATTTCTTCAACGGGGTGCTGACAGCACGCTGGTTGTGCCGATTTGCTCGCTCCAAGGCATAGGTTCAACATGTCTTCTGTCCACTTGTTTGTCGTTGACCTGACTAGTGTGTTCGGTCAATAAATCTTTATTAGAATAACTTGTTTCACATGACCGTCATCTCTCCCTCTAGAATGGAAGTGTTCTGCAGATGAGTGATCTCTCAATGCAAGTAGTATTTCTTCTCAGATATGTATGTTATCACCATCTCCTTTATCAGCTCCCAATGAAATTCACTGCAAGCAAACACTGCCTAATACAGTATACCTCCTTTAACTAAAAAGAAAAGGCCTGAAGAAAAAATACATCTCACACAAGAAATGTTCCCCAAGGAGATATTATTTAATTAGCCAAATTCCAAGACCACCACTCAGGTTTTACTCACAGAATAATACATCCAATCCTATTTTCCTCTCAGGTGGGATGTAAGGTTTTCAAAAAGGCAGAGGATGTGATGAAGAGGAGAGTTATGGGTTGGGCTAGAATTAAGCACTGAAAGAGAACACCCTCAGTAATCTAGTCAAATCTTTATCCCTCTTCTCCCTAAACTGAAAGCACCCACTGACCTAGGCTATTAGGAATTGGATAAGACTCATCATAAAAAGGAAGTAATGGTTGCTAAAAAAGGAAATGGGAGTCTCCCAAAACGTTCAGTCCCTAGAAACATTATTAGGCCATAGCACACAGTGGTATGCAAAGACTGGGGAGGAAGCTTGCTGATTCAGCTTTTACTGCACAATGCATGAATTTAGTCCATGCAACCACTCTATCATTTTTGGAGAGAACATTACAGCATTTAGAAAGCACTTGTCTGCAATTACCACTCAGCCAGCCACTGTCACATAGAAGCCGTGGCATATGGTTTAAAAATTTATTTTAAACGCACTGGGTAAATACAACTGAGAAACAACAGATAAAATCAAGCTGGGGGTTGGCAGACGGACAGATGCTGCAATACGACTAACTCTGTTCTCAGATACTTACAGATGAAATTCCGTTGTAAGGAGAATAATCAATCCTAATAGAGAAAGGATAGTACTTTAGAAGAAAAAGTTTAGTTCTGCAGTTCTACAATAAGTTTAGTGCTTAGGTAGAACAGTTGCTTCTGACATGTTTGCATCCATGAAAATGAACAGATTACTAGATCTGGAAGTTTGCCTAATATCTCACACTTTGAGAATAATCTCTTCCCTTCAGTCACAGTATTTTATTTGGTCATCAGTAACCATTAAATCCCTGACTGTCTGCCTTACAAAAATACTGGCCTGCCTTGTAATCATTGTTCCTTCTCTGTTATTCAATTAAATAGTTACATAGTTAAAATGTTTATATGCTAGACATTATTACAGTATGGCAATTTGCATGTATTTTTATTTAATGAATAATTTGCCATAACAACAAAATTATTACTAAAAAACCCCATCTTTTTATTTTATCTCATTGTACCGTTCTGTTACTAAAACTAATCAAGTTGGGGATCATGCAGAAAATACAGTCAAAGGCAAAATATGAAAACTTCCGACGTAAGGCAAGCGACAATAAAACAGCGCCAGAGAGCGAAAACCCTATCGCTTACTGTCTTTCTAACACTATCCACTGCTCTTCAGTTCAATTTGACCTGCGCTGTAGTTCTCAGGCACACAGATAAGGAAATCATGCAGAGCTAGGAACAAACAGCAGCACTCAAACTCAGAAGGACAATCTGGTGAAAGCAACATCTTTCTTGTCTACATGGAATGGGGATAAATTCCAAAACAAATGTCCCTGTAGCACATGCACAAAAATATCCTCTTCCTCAGCCTACCCCCCTTCTCCTAGGACTACACTAGTGATCCAAAACAAATTTCGGCAGTTCCAGTTAGCACTAACATTACGCAGAAGCTTTTAGAGGATCGCCAACCTCTCCAGAGACCACACTGTTCAAAGGTACATGAACAAAGGCTCTTTCAGCTTTGGCCTGTTGTGTACACACACCAGAAAGTATTTTTGCTATTGAGGCTGCTGTGACAAGCAATCAAAGGCAACCAACTGAGAAGAAGCAGAGAAAAAGAGCTGCACATGTATTCATAATGAATTATACCAGACAGGTAAGGGAAATGGACTCTCGAAAATCCTGTGAGAGGAAGGATTATTTCCAAAGACAGATTTAGAGGTTCTTGTCTCATCTAAAGTGCCCGTTCAGCGAGTTTTGAACTTGGAAATCTCAATAAATAACAGTATCTCCCCATTCTACGTTGTCTAGTGATACACCTTTCTTCTGCACATTTGATTAGTTACAGAAAAGCTCGATACATAAGGCTTTCAGAAAGATACCATTTTTTGACAATTTCTTTTGACAGTTCAGCACACTAGATTAAGATCAGTATTACAGTAACATTGCATTGTTAACTCTTTCAGCTTTATGCCTTATGCAAAACTTGATGTTTCTTTAGAGCTGTTTATGAAAAGAATCACATTGTATATACAGAGTATATACAACGACTATACAACAAATGTAATAATTTTTAATGTAATAATTTTTAAATGGTTACATTAATGTGATTTATTATTAATTATTTTTATTCACTCTCTCTCTCAAATTTCACAAAATATGCTGCCTGAACAACAGATCAGTTTCAGATGAAGAGTCACTATAGCACCTTGTCTGCAAAAAAAGACCATTTCCCTGTTTTCGTTAAGCAGAAAAAAATTAGGGTGAAAATACAACCATATTATTTTTGGTCCTGCTGATGATCTCGGTTTTTCAGTTATTTTTATAGGAATCCCATACTAACTAAACTAGCAGTGTAATATCTTTGCAAGACATCAAGCTCTGGTTTACTTATTAATTAGAATTTTATAACGTCTGTGGAATTTAAATTATAAACATAGTTTTTTATTGTTGACTAAAATATGTTCCTTTCCAGTGGACAGTCACTAGCAGGAACCCACTTTGAACTTGATTGTAGTGAAGTATATGGTTGTAATGTTAGCCTAAACATTATATTTCCAAAGACCTTACAAAGGGAAACAGAAAGATGGAATAAATAACAAATTACAATGAATAAAAAAAATAAAAAATTACTCTGAGAAACTATTTCAGGCAAAGGGAAATAAAAATAACAATTCATGGTCTGCACAAACGATTACCTTTGACAGAGGAAGGGACAGCACACAAACACGCCAGCCCTGCCACTGAGGGGTTTCTGCCCTCTGCCCAGACCTTATTGCCTTATTGCAGCCTGCAGTGCCTGGTTTTATACTTAAAGAGTCTAGAAAACAGCAGTGACTAGAAAGGTCATGAACTGGTATTATTTTACTACTTCACTTCATGGTTTTAATGTTTTGCTCTGTTTTTGTATCAAGCGTGTGATGGCCTTGATTTTCGTAATTTCTTTATTAAGCGTGACCACCTGCTCGATGGGTTGCATGTGACTGCACCCACATGCCAAGCAGCAAAAGAAGCCAACCCACCCCTGCCTCCTGCTGCGTGTGTCCTCAGTACTCCTCTCGCGCTCCCCTCGCCTCCTGCACGCACTCTCATGGCAAAAGGGAAGGAGAAGAAAGTTGGAGAAATGTGACTAGTAAGTCAGAGTAAAATGGAAAGAGACTGAGCAGACAGGGAGCAACTAATCATGCAAGAGGGGAACACAACGAAGGGAAAAAAGGACAAGTTAGTGGCAGAGTGAAAAGGAGAATAGGGTTGTGAGGAAGGCTTTGCTCATAGCTTTTAGGCATGACCTGGCACCATCATTCTTTACGCATTAGGAAAATAAAAAATTAGAGATTTTCTTATAGTTAAAAAAGTAGATTTTTATCCACCTTACCCCAGATACTAAGTTCTGTATTATCCGGCATGTTTCTGGGCACAAAATAGCTCATAACATTTAGTACTGCTAAGGGTAACATTGTTTGCAAGTAAATGAAGAAAAAGCAGGTCACGCAGAGTAACCTGATAACTCAGAACAACCCCCTGACCAGAAAGCAGGAGCCCAAGCCCAGGATCAATGATAATCTGCCCAAAAGAGAGGACAACACCATGGAAAGAGCACGAGACAGGCAGAAGCAGGTGAAAACTCACCACTGGAGCAGTTGGGTCCTCCCCAGCCAGGCTCACACTGACAGGTGTTCGGAGCAATACAACGACCATGGACACATTTATCAGCACAATGAGCTGTCAGAGAAGGAAATAAAAACAGAATTAAAGAAGAACTCCTAGCACTAGGAAAAATATTCTAAACTTATTCCTAATCCAGATCTTTCATGTCTCAAATATCTTTTAAAAGCAAAATAAACATTAGTGTATTAATGTTTGATGGCATCTCTTCAAAATAAATTTTCTTACTTCATGCTCTTCTATTTCTCCTAATTTTGAAGGCTCCAACTAAAACCATGTTGGTGCTACTGAAATACTTCTGCATTTAACAAGAGAAAATTGTCCACATTTAATGAAAAAAGAGTCATAGTATGATACAGGTTGGAAACGCATCTGAACAAGGTCCTGGGCAAGAGGCTTTAGGTGGCCCTGCTTGAGCAGGGAAGTTGGACAACATGACTTCCACAGGTCCCTTCCAACCTCAACCATGCTGTGATTCTCTAAAGCAAATTCACGCCAAGAAAAAGAGGGGAACCTCTGCATGCATAAAAAGAGGGATTCTCTTGCAACGGAATGGATAAAATATGATTTGCAACACATCAGTATTTTAATATTGATTTTTCTGAATGGTTGCCCAGTTCAAATGAAGCACAACAAAACAGTGATGATGATTAACGTAAGGCATGAGAATCCTATGAATCACTGCAACCTTTATCCTAAGTGCTAAGCAGAGCTGCTTGAAATTTTTCTTTATAATTATTTTTTTATGATTTGCACGCATGTGTTTCTACAGTTAAGGCTTACTTTGAAATAGAGCTTTTATTTGAAACTTTTAAGAAAAACTTGAAATTGCTTCGATACCCAGCGCATCGATGTAACTGACTCAGAATACAATACAGAATACAAGAGGAAGAATCTGCAACCAGCAACAGTTTGCTGGCATCACATTCAACACAAAACACCCTTAACTTTCCAAAAGTAATAATACACTGTGATACTTTCCTTCTAGTGTGAACAACACTAAAACTTAAAAAATGTGCACAGGATGAGAATTTTCTTGGTACCAACAGTTCCAGAAAAACTACGACAGGAATCTGACTGGTATACCAATGAATACAAGGTGAATGATGGGAAAAAGACAAAGTTGGTGTTTACAAGAAGTTTAATGAGGCTACATGTGAATCATTTTGGTTCTGAATGGATTGAAAATGCTCTACAGTAATTAGGAAAAATACTTGCAAAATATCCTCTTTTTTTCATAATTAAACATGATGAAGCGTGTTGGTCATTTTTATATTTTGTGTGGCCAAGAAAAAGGAAAGCCACGCAGAGATCAATCATATATATTATTAAAATCTTTGGTTATCTGGGATCCCAGCCATTAACTGCATATTTTTACAGCCTTCAATTTTCATTCTCAACTTTTATTTCTAATAAACTACTATTCAGAAGTGCATTAAAATGAACTTCATTAGAAATCAACAGGGAGAATATGAATTTTTAAATGTTAAGATACAAAATATTAACAGAAAGCTGTTGTTCTCTAGTTACTTATTATGAAAAGAATGTCTTTAAATAATATATAACAATTTTCCATTAGTCTTATAACTAAACATGAATTACTTGTATCTTTGAAGATTCTTGGCTAGTATGTGCTGCCTTGGGCACTGAAGCTCTCCCTAAACCAAATGTGTGAAAAATCTTACCAGTAAACCGTAAGACAACAGATGGTAGCTGTACACATACACATCTCTGCATGTGCACATGTATGAATAACTTAGTGAATACCAACATACTCAACCTGAATTCCTGAGCACTACGGCTAAATACAATAAAATGACATTCCAATGTCCACTGTGTGAGACAGATGAAAAAAATACAAAAATCAAAATGTTATAAGAAACTGGACCCAGTGAGAGGTACAGAAGCAGCTCTTTCAGCATCTCCTTGCACTGCCCCTCACACCATGCTGAGCACATAGGTCGTTCCTACAATCCCTATGTAACAGCACATGCTATGGCACTGTGCAAATAATCATCAATTACTTCCAATAAAATAGAGTTGTCTTAGAACAAATGTACAACAGATGAAATTTTGGGTCAGAGAGTCATCTTGCAAATTAGAGCCGTATTCTTTTCTTAGCCACAATAGCATAAATCAACAGTAGCTTCTCTTCAGCCACTGAAGTGGTGTTCCAGTTTTCCAGTAGTAGAACGTAAATCAAACACAACTCTTCAAAACAGGCCACCGCTACTAAGTCTCTACAGAAGTTATCTATAGATAGCAATGTTGGGGGTTTTGACAGCCAAAACTCTGCGGACTCTAATGACGAAGAAATATGGGATAACTTCCTTCCACTGTAGGAAGTTGTATAATATAAATATTGCTGCTTCCAAATAAATTCAATTAAGATCAATTAAAAGTGTGTGTGTATATATATATATATATATGGCATACAAATACACAAATTTCTTTCTCAAAGAAGGGGTACATGTAATGCTTTACTTTGAAGAAGCTAAACTAAAGCCAAAAATGTTTCAAAAAATGTTTAAGATATAAAAAAGAATTAAAGATGTTCAATATTTCCTCTTTTTTTTTTTTTTAAGTTTCTTAATGCCCCAAAATACATCTGATCAAAGAATGATTTCTCTCTACACTCTGGATATACATAAAAACCTGTTTTGTAACCAAAAGAAATTATTCTCCAGACACATTATGGGCTAACTGATTCTTGGCAACTGAATCCTAGTTAACATCCCTAAGAGACAGCATCTGTAAGAAAATTACTGCACTGAACATGGGGATAAGAGAACCAAAATTTACTGCATGACCTACAAAAAAGCGTAAGGTGAAGACAACATGAAAAGCACTAGAATAAGCTCGAAAGACATGAACGACATCCGGGACAGAGAAACTGTTTTCTCTCGGTTTTCTATGGAATTGTTGGACATGGTATAAGAAAATACTTATGTGCAAGAGCAGATTAAAAACTTAACAGGAAGACTTTTTGATACTGAGCAGTGTAAAGAAGCACCAAAAATTCACTGGCAGCAGTAAATTGCGTAAGTCATATCTTCTTTTGTAAGAGAAAAATCAATTATCATATGAAAAGCAGTCTGAGCTTACTCTTGCATATTTCCTTTTACATCTTATTTCCCCTTTTCTTTTGTGTCTTATTGTTTCCTTCAAAATCTTCTCCAAAACCTTGTCTTTTTCAACTTACAGGTCTATTTCAGTGGATCATATCCTTTCGTTTTCTTAAAAAACAGAAGGTAGATTTGCTCTTTCTGATTACAGAGTATCAGCCAGCTTGAAGTATCTATATCTGCTGCTATGTGTGCAATTCCCTGTAGCAGCCCTTTTTGCACCACGGCAGGAGCTGCCCCGTCCCCTGGACACAAGTCCACCAGGCTGCTTGAGCTCTGTTCCCACCTCAGTTGCAGGCTCTGGTACTTCTGTAACCAGTTGAATGAACACGCAGTGCTGAGGAAGCTCAGCAAAGTGAATCAATGTGAAAAGACATATGCAACCCACCCAGGCCATCGACACCACTATTACAGCAAGCTGAAAGTGATGCGAGGCAAGAGCTTGGCCGACGTGCTCGCAGACATGCCTTAGCACCACAGCTTCGGGAGGGGAGCTCATACCAGGGGGATTAAGCCAGTCATGCTAGAGGCACAGAACATACAATACAATTTTAGGTCAAATTGCCACTTTCAAACACTGATCACATGTCTGGTACTCATATCAATGACAAGAGGGAGACGGTGCTCCAGCTCAAGAGAATGTTGCAATTCAAACACCTACTTATACGCTGATGGGCCCCAGTGTACCCCCTGCGGTGCAAACGTAGATTGCTCCTCCATTGCTGTACCTACTTAAAGTATTACAGCTGAGTGGAGTAACTCCTGTGCCTCATACGACTTCCACTTCCACTTCCGAACTAGAGCATATATGAAGAGCGGAACATCGTAAGACTTGAAATTTCTGAATGGCATTTTATGAACCTGCTTTCTGTGATTAAGAAAGTGACATGAAGTTATTTCATTATAAGTCACCACAGATGACATTTAGACAGCTGTGCATTGCATTATCTGATGTTAAAAGAAGATACAGAAGAATTTCCAGTAATAAAATTTGAAAAAAGATGTTTTTATCTTTAATGAAAGTTTATGCATGCATTTTAGGATCTGTTTCTTTTTCATTTTGAAAACCCAGACATAAATCAGTTAACATAAACAAAGCTTGAAATATTTTGGCTGTAATTATGCACATAAGTAAATGACCAGGAGAATCAACTATGGTTCCATAATTAGACTTCCACCTTTTAAACAAATTAATCATGTCATCAGATGAACAGATACCTGAAATCATACCCGATTTCATGAGATTTCACACCTGAAATCTATTATGTAAAAGTCGTATCAACTTTACAGAAAATTTGTATTAGGAAGACTGGAGTAATAGCTGAACTGGGCCTGCTTTTGGATGGTAAGTAGATCTCCATATTATTTCTTTCAGATAAATTACTTCCAACAAAAGAAGTCATACTACATGCCTGACTGTGCTTCGTGTTTAGCATTTCTGCTAATACCACTCTACCCTGACTTGTATATCTAGTCTTTGAAAAGAGCAAATTGAAGAAATATATCCTTTTTTTTTAAAAAAAAAGCTTCTTTAGCTGTGAAAGTTCTCAAAATTTTGTGAATTAAATTCAAATGCACAAACCATTTTAGACTGGAAACAGAAAAAAAAAGTCTTCTGTGTATTAACTTCAACTTCCTCAAAATTCATTAAAATAAGTTCACTCAGCACTTATCCTGCAAAATAAAATATCTTTTAAACTACATTATAAATGTGTTTCTTCAAATAAATTCTTCACTTCCATACTGCATGCTAGAACATGTATTTTGATTAATCCTTTTTTCCTATGCTTGATGACTAGTTGCTGTTAAAGTGAGTGATATCCAGTTATGCATTAAGATAGATGGTCTATTTTCTATTTCATGTTTAGAGGATATTCAATAGGCATAACTCTCCTTTAATGTTCTTAGAAATGTGCTACACTGTCAGAAACTGTATGTGAAGTTAATGTTCAAGCTACCAAAATGCTACTAGGATCAATCTACCTTCTGCATGTGTGCCGATCTACAAGAAAGCCACCAAAAGACATCTTAAAGTCTTTGAATTCCTTCACTTCAGAAACATGCTAAAAATTGAATGGACTTTGTAAAAAAAAAAACCATAAAATAGAAGATTGCACTTTTTGTAAAACTTTCTCAGTCTGTAGCTCAGCCTAGCATCCATATGCCAAATCTCCTAGGGATTGCCACTGATGTTAGGAGATAAGTGTCAGTAAATTATTCGGAATAAATAAGTGACTAAGTCAGTCACTCAACCTGGTATGGACTTTCTAAGGCCAGGAGTAAGTTCCTTTATAGAACTTAACAGGATGATTCTATCTTTGTATCCACATATAAACTGCATTCAGATCACCTCAGAAGTCCATCAGATCTAAACATTAATGACATGCACTGTAATTTTTAAGAGCAAAAATAAATAATCACCTGAGCTCCAGTTAGCCTACCCTTCTGCAGAGATACTGCCAATAGTGAAGTCAGAAGTCAGAAATTTGCGCATTATCCATAGCCTTTATAATAAACAGGAGTTATATGAGGAGAGCACAAACCAGGGTAGTACTGAAAGTACTAACAGATATCTTCATGCTTATAAAACAGTCCAAGTACTGACCCCACATAATGTTGGAATTAAAACTAAAATATAATTTTTTTACCCACCTGAAGACAAACCCAAATGGCACAACTAATAAAACACAGGATAATTTTTCTATTCAGCATGACTGAACACTGCTTGCCATAAAAAACTCCATCTGCAAGAGAATATATCCATACTGGCCAAAAGTTACACAAAAAAAAAAGGTGTCTATTGTAATATTTATTAACATCATTTAAAAATTCCCCAAGAGGTTCCCTGAAAAGCTTCCAACGGCTGCAGATGGAGGCTGATTTCTGATGCCACTTTGTTGCTTACTAATAGTGATGTAAATGCAGCATCATTTCAACAAACTCAGAAACATTGGAGAGGCAGGTATCTGAGTTGCTTAACAGACTTCTTTTTTTAAACTTATGATGGCTGTAGTAGGGTGGTCTTTTCCATAAACTCTTAACAGATACCTAGTTCTAGTGTGACTGTGGTCTTCTTATCAATGACATTGGTCAAAAGAAGAGTATGCTAAAATTCTGTGTCAGAGTTTGGACAGTTTACAGTACAACAGTTATTTTTAATTTATAGAAGAACAAACAAAACAAAAATTTCCATATGAGTGATAAAAAAGGCCTGTTTGTATATTTTCCATGTATTTCTCTCTCCCACACAGAGAGAGGGAGAGAGAGACAGAGACAGAGATACTGAATCCAAAGACAAAACACAAAAGGAATTTTCATTGAAAAGTGAAAACATAACACAAGTTTCATCTATGGAAAGTTTTCAGGAACAAGTATGGAAGTTAGAGTCACAATTTCATAGAAATCTTGTACCCTAAGAGGAATTCAAATTCATCTGTTCAGATTGGACTCCAAACAAGTCAAAAAAATCCCACTTAAATTTCAGCCAGTGCTTTCTCTGGCTGTTGGTCATTATTTTCCTTTGTGAATACAACATTTACAGACTTTAGCAACATGAGGCTGGCACATTCTTGCAATTCTTTATGCAGTGACAAATTCTTCTCTTCCCACTATAGGCAGTGAAGTGGCACTACCGCTAGTAAGTACCACCTCTAGGGGAACAGTGGCTGGTGAGTATTCACACTGTAGATTCCTACTTAGTATTTTAAAAAGGAAGTCACAAGATTTCAGTTCATCACTGTACGCACTGAAGTGTTGAGTCATACCAAAATCACCTGCCAGTAGAATTTTCTAACTGAGCTTTCTAAATTGAGAAGTCAAATAAAGGAACAAACAAACAACAAACATCAACAGCACCACAAATATTTTAGCCTTTTAGAAGCATCCTACATCCTCCACTAAGTAAAAAAATAATCCACACCGCATGGAAAATAAAACTACCCTAATGGAAATGCTGTGCGCATTGCGGAGCAGCAACAGCGTAAAACAAGATATCCGCAACACTTCAAATGGCTTTGATTCTCTTCTATCTTCGCATATAAAAAAGGGGGGAGATGCATGTGTTTTTCAATGTGGTCGCCACTTCCTTGCAGAAAAAGATCTTGTGTTGGCTTGCTGCCAGTGATATTTCTGCTGTGATGACATAGCATTATCACAGTGTATGCAGGCATCATCTACTCCAGTATGTACATGTTCACTACGAAGAAAGCTGGCTGAAACAATGGAAAGCATAAAATACTTGCTGCCTTCTATTAACTACTGAGCTCCTCCTTTGCCCTGAATCCTCAGGTCCAGTTGAAGATCATGAGGACTGAAGATCTCTCAATGCCTTCCAGGGTCAACCATTACAGAATAAATGCAAAGTTAGCTCCACTGAAGGATCTTTATTTTTACATAATTTGAAGTCTGAGGCATTCTAAAATTGCTTTGAAAGTCAGAGCAGATATGTCCTGAATATCAGTATTTGGCATCTTTTTATGTAATAACAGTAAAAAAAAAGCACATCCAATGTGATCTGAATGTACTAGGTTCTGAGCATTACTATGTTAATATAGAATGAATTTACTACATATACTATAGCTACGTAAAAGCTGTAGTCACATAAAAGACTCATCATCACACTTCGCACATAATCGAACTGTTATATACTTCAAAAAGTATACTACTTAATAAAAAATTAAATATGATCATTCATATATGCTGTATAATAACCAAATGTAGTTAGAAATTGGTTCTTATAAATCTAACACATAAATGTTAAAAACAAAAAAGGTTAAAAAAATTGCCAGTCTGATCTCAGACAGATCCACTTTTTTAAAAAGTTGTTTCTTAAAAATATCATTTTGACCTTGCTTTTTCATGTGCAGAAAACACTTTAAATCAAAGATCTTATTGCTGCATTTTCAAATTCCAGGAAGTGCTGTAAAACAAAAATATAAATGAGGATAGTGTGATGTGTTATGACATTCACAGGGTATAATTTTCCAGGGATACAAATAAATCCTGTCGGTCACTTCCAATATGCACCTCGTAACAAGCAGAAAGGCACAAATTAAGAAAGTATTTTGCATTTGTATTATATAAATAAATTTAACGTACGTACTGACATCCTTCTCTCTAAATTGGGGAGATGTGGATTTGATGGGTGGACTGTTCAGTGGATAAGGAACTGGTTGGATGGTTCCCCTCAGGGGTCCGTACTGGGACCAGTGCTGTTTAATATTTTCATCAATGACATAGACAGCGAGATCGAGTGCACCCTCAGCAAGTTTGCAGATGACACCAAGCTGACTGGGGCAGTTGACA
>VYZW01021790.1:15036-25722 GCA_013401315.1 Balaeniceps rex
GATTTAGGCTAGATATAAGGAAGAAATTTTTTACCGTGAGGGTGGTGAAGCACTGGAACAGGTTGCTCAGAGAGGTAGTAGAGGCCCCATCTTTAGAAACCTTTAAGGTCAGGTTGGATGGGGCTCTGAGCAACCTGATCTAGTTGAAGATGTCCCTGCTCACTGCAGGGGGGTTGGACTAGATGACCTCTAAAGGTCCCTTCCAACCCAAAGCATTCTATGATTCTATGATTTTCAGACTCTCGTTTATCGGTAAAGACCAGACTTACCTACCACACTGCCCTCTCCTAAACCGGGTTGCAAAATCCAGTAGCAATGACAAATCTCTTGTTATCCGTTATTTCATAGAACGTTTTCCTGGACAAGCTTCTTCATACCATGAGTGCTGTGTTTCACTACTGTCATTATAGCCATAAGGCAGACAATAAAGCAATGAATGTATCTCCATTTTTCTCATTCTCAGCTGAGAACAAAACACCAGGTAAAGCAGTGTGCCTTAGACAGTTAGACTGAAAACGTGCTGTTACAGAGCCAGCCTTTCTCATGTGCCTCAGTCCTGGTACCGCTCCGGGGTGGGGGAGCGTGCCGGCAGGCTCCCTGCACAGACCAGCTGTGTCAGGGTTTGACTCTGGGACATGACGCAGACCTTCACATGAGAGGAGCCAAAGCAGCCGCCAAAACAGCTCACACGCTGTGGCTTTCCCAACAAGCTACGCTTTTCACTTTTTTCTCTTTGCAAGGCTTGCCAATCGGTTGCCTGTTCAGAAACTGGGCGGCCAGCCCAAGGGCAGCCCCTGCAGTCCAAAGGCTCCAGCCCCTCACCAGCCTGTTCTTACAGGGCCCCAGATTTCCAGACAAAATTCAACTATACTGCCTCAGTCACTCTGACATTTTTCATTAAGGTTCTGCAGGTTTTTTAAATCTCATTATTGGAAGAGCTGAAGCAAACCCAAGGAATGGATATAGCTGTTTTCCACTATAATGCGTGCCCTTTCTGTCTCCTAAAATTAATAAAAGTACATGCACAGGTCAACATCACAAATGACATTACAGACAATTGCCTTTGATGCGGTCAGTTTTTCAAGGGATGAAAAGATGAAGAGATTTGGTTTCGGAAAACTTACCGTTGCAGTCCATGGTGTGCATGTGCATTCACAGGGACAAGTAATTTGAAATACTATGAATTAATTTCATTTTTAGCCCTACACATTTGCCCATGTCCAAAGATATGCTATCCTTCACAGTTGCTTACCTACCACAAGTTCCCTGCTGTCAGTCCTGCCAACACGAGCATGTAGCTACTCAACCCGCTCTATGGCTTTGAACAACCTTATGTTAAACTACTAACCATACACTTCCAGGGCTCTGGATTAACAGCTCCTCTATTTTCATTCTGCCTTTCTACTATGCTCTTGAATGAATACCATTTTAAGCATCAGACCTTCCTAGATCTGCACAAGGCCGTACAAGAGAGAGAAAGAGCGCTGAGCCAATGCCACCAGCAGGCTCTGGACACAGCTCTTCCCCCTCTAGACTTCGGAAAGTGTGGAGACAGGGGCATGTGCCACACGAAAATGCGGTGCTGCTGCCTTCAAACAGTTGTTACAGCTCTCTGTATCTGCAAGAGACGCTAAGCATGGGGATCCACTGGGGCCCACGCTAAGGAGAAAAACCTTGTATTTCCCTTTTGGTTTTGAACCTCGTATTTATTTACTGTGTTGGAAAACGCACTGACACTTGTGCTGTGTATTTTCCATATGATCATTAGTTAGAATCACATCAAGGCTGGTTACTCAGACATATGAGATCCAATTATCCTGTCATTTGCATATGCACAACACCAATTGACTTCAGTGAGAGCTGCACGTGCACCACTGATGAATAACTGAGCCCCCAAAACTCAGCTTCCGCAAGTCACCCATCTAAGGGGAGTCAAACCAGCATTGTGATAAATGTATGGAATTTCAAAGCAAAAAGAAGATAAACTTACGGACACACATTTCCCTGCTTTCATAAAATCCAGGGCAGCACTGGGATTTACGCCTGTACATCGTTTTTTCACCATGTCTGTAGGCAGTACGGTAACTGATCCTAAAGAAAAGAATGAATGGCTGTTACATATAATTAGTGGTTCAGAAACAAAACAATATATATTCCTACTCATTTTAAAAAACATTCAGGTATCAGTAAGAGGAGAGGAAAAAAGCTCAAAGAAACCTTTATTTATCTTATTTATCTGTTACTGAGTTCAAGAGTCCTAGCAGTTCCCAAACAAGCCTTATGTCCATGGGAGGCCAGACAGACGGAAAAAAAGTTAAGGATTTTGTCTACTTAACTAATATACAAACCAGAGCATCACTGCCTTTGCCATTAGCATCCCCTATGGAGGCCAAAGGCTGGCAATACAAATCAGTTTGCTTGATCATTACAACTATCAGTTTCCAAGGGAAAGACCTCTAGGGATCATCCGCCCACAGGTGAATCAGTTTTCTAGGGGCAGAGATGTTGTGAGAAGAGTTGTTCTGGTTAAGGCAAGAGACAGAAGGGCACAAGGGAGAGCTTGGACCTCCTGGGCAGCCAGCAGCACTGCATGCCTCTTGCCAGGGGGACAGCTGCATTTTACCAAACACCACAAGGCAGTGGTGAGCAGCACACAGAGAAATCAGCACATAAATCCACCAAGAACTGCTTAAAATATAGCTTCCTTCCGACATGAACAAGTAGTATTTATCAGAAGTGGGCTCTCCCACCAGTCTCTCCTCTCTGCTCCTCACCGTGTCCATAAATCTCCCCCATCCGTCTCTCCTGGCTGTGGACCACATACTCCACCAAGCAGAAACGCATCCCCACAACACTTGAGACAGTCTGGACTCCCAGCAAAGAACAGCTCTTATATAAATAGTGTCATAGGTAAACAAAGTGTAATCTCTTTTTGAACTCAGTATCTCCTTTTCAGGTACTATCCATACTGTTGTGTCTCCTCCAGCTGCTGTGCCCCAGGGAGCCTGTCCCACTGCTGATGGTTCATACGTATGGGCATATTCCTCGGAGAAAATGCTTTTTACAGCTGTCACCAGTTTGTAATCATTCACCCCTTGCTTACTTTCTGCAAGCACAAGGAGTTTCCTTTAACAAGTCTTTTTATTTCTTTTCAAGTAGCGTACACTTTCTCCAGAACATAAGGTTGCGAGCAGCAAGGGGTCTCTCATGACATTTCTGAACAAATACACCTCACAGGGTCTGGGGAATTTAATTTTGTGCATTTCACTGTCGCGGTTTAACCCCAGCCGGCAACTAAGCACCACACAGACGCTCGGTCACCCTCCCCTCGCCGGTGGGATGGGGGAGAGAATTGGAAAAAAAAGAAGTAAAACCCGTGGGTTGAGATAAAGGCAGTTTAATAGGACAGCAGAGGAAGAGAAAATAATAACAATAAAAGAATATACAAAACAAGTGATGCACAATGCAATTGCTCACCACCCGCTGACCGATGCCCAGCCAGTCCCCTCGCTGCCCCCTGGCCAACTCCCCCCAGTTTATATACTGAGCATGATGTCATATGGTATGGAATAGCCCTTTGGTCAGTTTGGGTCAGCTGTCTTGGCTGTGCCCCCTCCCAGCTTCTTGTGCACCTGGCAGAGCATGGGAAGCTGAGAAGTCCTTGACTAGGGTAAGCACTGCTTAGCAACAACTAAACCATCACTGTGTTATCAGCATTCTTCTCATACTAAATCCAAAACACAGCACCATGCCAGCTACTATGAAGAAAATGCACTCTATCCCAGCTGAAACCAGGACACACGCTTTTTCCCAACCTGTTCGTTTTCTGTTAGCACTCCATGGGATGATACACCCCAACCTGCTAATAAAATGTAAGTGACATTGCTTGGACAAGCATTTTCCAGACCACAGCAGTTAGAAAGACTAGTCACTACAGCTAAAATATCCCAAATATCATACTTGATTTCCACAGACACAAAATCTTTACAAATATCTACAATATCAGCAATTTGACAATATTAACAATTATACATCACCTGTGTCGTGTGCACTTAAACCAGTTTAGGATGTCAGTACAACTGGTGTAATAAATTTGATCAAAAGGATGTGGATATGACTCTTGCACTGTAACTGAATAACTGGGGGGAGAGAGAGAGAAAGCAGATAGATTATCGAGCAAGTCCTTTACAGTACAATCTGATTTAAGTAAGTCTTTTACAGAGGCCTGGTATAGAAAGGAACAAATATAAAAAAATACCCATGTGCAACCAAAACTCACAGAAAGATCAAGTTTAAGTAAAACATGAACCAGCTAACTTTATAAAACAGGAGATATCAATTGAAAGTTTTTTCTTCCACCAAGCAAAGAAAAATACATATGCGGAGAGCCATTATGTCTCTACTGTGTAATACATTTGATGAAATAGTACTACTAGACATTTAAAGAAAAGTAATGTAAACCTAAATTAAAAAAAACCAAAACGCCTGTGTCTCAAATGAGCAGCAAATTGAAGTAGTGTGTAGTACGTGTTCTCCTGTGGCAATAAACTTTTACTAACATCACTGGAAAACAGGTTAAGAGCCAGAAAAGAATGTTTCTTCTGTTATCACACAAAATAGAAAAATCTCACTGGATTTTCTGAGAAATTTCTTTTAAAACCTGTAGCTGTATCCATAGCAAAACATGTTCTTTGGTAGTGGAAAGGTCTGCCAGTGTATTTAATACTAAGTGGGTGTTAGCACAGAAATACAACTAAGTAATAATTACTGAAAAATGGTATAACAATTATGCCATCAAACACTCTATTCAGCAAATAGAAATTATAAAATATTAAACTCCATACCTTACTTTGTTTACCGGCTAATTTTTAACAGAGAACCTTTTTTTTTGTTTTCAGAAATACTATACTGAAATCCTATTATTATTTTCTGCCAAATTATAAGCACAGTGTCCTAGAAATAAATCTACGCTTTGAAGTCCAGAGCCTCCAGAGCTGTCAGTGGGGCAAGAGGACCACAGCCCTGTTGCAAAATGGAAAAATATTGAATTATCCTAGAAAACTCTTCAGCAGGCTGTTTGTGCTGGCAGTCGGTCCTTGATTGTGCAAGGGGGTTAGAAAATACAGGAATGCATGGCAAATTCCTGCAGTAGGACTAATTCCTAGGACCAGCCAAAACAGTTACTAAGTATGTAGTCCGGCCGGCTTTCACTCACTTTCACTCACACCCTCTTTGACCTCTTAGCACCTATTGCAGGATAACAGCCACAATCTCCTCTTCCTACTGTCATCAGCTATACTGAGTGAAAACACATCCAGACCCACTTACTCTAACTGCCCAGAACTTACTTCCTGTTTTTTCTGACGTCCATTTCAAGGCAAGTAATCCTCATCCATCCAGCTGTCTGACCTAGTCCGACAAAACATTGGTGGGGTGCCGACGCTTGCCTGAGGCTCTGCGCTCTTTGCTCGAGGCATGGCACGCTCTACCCCTTCTTGCTGCGATCGTGGTTCGTTTGTAAAGACCATTACTGGCTGGGGTAGTTTTATTTAAAGCATATAGCACTGCTAGTGACAGCAGCAGTAAAGAGCTTGTATCTGGGGTTTTACTCTTTCATACTTATGTACCTTTGTCACCTGCTCTGAGCAACAGGGTGGATGTTTCAGTAAGTTTACTTGGAGTTCCGCCCACTTCTGAGACTCAGCAGAAGAAGAAAAAAAGTTCATGCAACAAAATGGGCATGCTTGCTGGATATATTTTTCTTTCTGCAGACTTTGATTAGTTTGTTTTAAAATACATTATGCAATGTAAATAGTTATATTTGGGTTTTTTTCCCACTTTGCTTCCACTACATAGTAGCTTCCCTCAAAACCACTTTTACCTGTAAGAACAGTAAAAAAAGCATACACAATATAGAGCAGTATCCACTAACATCGTAGACACGTGCCTGAATACTGTAAACAGGTGTTTAGTTATGGCAACTACTTCATATACACATTGTTGTATAAGCCAAATTGTACAGAATGGTAGGGGCAGACTCCAAATGTTCCACATGAAGCTCAGATAAATTCCTGGGGAAAGTCCTTAAGTGATTTTTTTTTTTTTAATATATAGAGACTTATAAGTACAAGTTTCAATTTTCTTTGTAAAGATTCAGCCTTAACAATTGCAAATAAATGTACAGTGGCTTAGCAGCACTCCTAGTGATTAAACAAAAAACACAGTTTACCTTAAAGGCAGAAAATACTGATGTCCTCAAGTGAACAGCTAGACTGTCTCAGGGACAAGCTGATTAATCATGGGCATAATAATAATAATGAGGCCATAAGGCTTGGTTTCACTACTATAACCTTTACACAAGAAAAGTACAGCAAATGCTTGTGGCTCAACCTCTCCTACCCATTGTGGCGTTCTCCTTGCAATTAACGTGAAACTGGGTGAACAAATGAACAATTAAATTGAATAATTTCTTTCTGTATGTTATAAATTTCTGAATCTCATCAAAAAAATTAAACAACAAATCTTAATTCAGATTCTGTGAATGTTGAATAGGAAAGAATCAGCATAATCAAATTTGGCCACACTCCAATATGGTTAATTATATTTTGCATATGTAAAAGCTTCTTTTCACTTAAATTGAAAAAAGCTATTTTTATTCACTTCTTGTACCCAGATGACTGTGTAACATTGCTGGTGCCACTGTAGTGTTTTTCACATCCTAACCCCTACTGCAAAGAGGACTGCATTTCAGCCCACTGTGAAATATAGTCTTTTACTTATCCATGAACTTACCTTGCCCATGCAGTAATGTGAAATGTTTTTTCCTCAGTTCATTACTCAACTAAAAGCTTTAAATCATTTAAAATGTGCCAAGCAAAAACCAAAACAAAATCATTACAATCAGAATTCATGTCATGTATTTTCCAAAAGAAAACATTACCTTTCCCAGTGGCTACACACATTAGGATCTTCCAGATTCAAAGATAAAGTTGTCCCCATCCAATTGTACAGGAGTATGACAGGGAAGCCAAAAAAGGAGTTCAAATAAAGAACCATCTTTCCAAAAAGGTGGCTGTAAGAAAAAATATTTATAATACATTAACAATATTATACAAATGATAAAGGAGCTAAAACTATTCACCCATACATAATCAAAATATATGGTATAAAGCAACAGGTACTTCAAGAAACACACACTGCTTGCCTAGCAACAGCAATATCATGCCCATTTTGGAAGAAGAACCCAAATGGAGTAGTTTCACATGAGTGGCAGGGCAGTCAGCCAGTGAACGAACTACATTTTAGAGGTTCCACTGTTCCATCAAATTGCAGGCAGCCAGGCTCAGTGTGTTTAGTGATGGTTTGTCCACCCTACATGGCAGAGCTGCAGTTTAAAATAAAGGCTCTGGCATTTGCTCAAGACCACAAGAGTAGAAAGGTTCAGCTGATGACGCAGCATCAGAAACCCTGCACATCACTTACTCGCAGGAGGGGTTTGAGCTACTCCATTCCTGCTGCCAGCAGCAGCCCCAGTTCCTGCAGCCTATGCCAACCTCTTAAAAACCCCAGATGCTGCCCCATCTCAACCAGCGTCTTTCATAAAAAGCTCTTCCCCAAAATTACACACTGACTTCACCACATGGCCTCCCTAAGGATGCCTGAGCAACCAGGACCCAAGCCAGCAAGAGGGGTGATGCCCACAGTCTGGTTGGGAAAGGCTGCACCCTAACACCTGGGCACTACCTCGACCTTGGTATCTCCATAAACTGCCTTCCTACAGGGCCCAGGCAACAGCATCACGTGGAGAGACGCAAGTCAGAGGAACAAAAAGCAACATAAAGATGTTCTGCAGGACCCAGAGGGTGGTGGTGTTTATTTTTTAATGCAAATATATAAATGAAATTATATATATGCATGAATACTCCTTATCAGTTCTTCACGATTCTAAATACCACTATTGGAAGGTGAAATGCAAGCTCAGGACTTGCAAAAAATGGCACGGTGCTTTTACTAACTAACCTATAATCCTCATGCAAACAAATTAATTAATCAGGGGAAGGGTTTAAATGACTTTGCTTTACCTTGTTAACAGACAGCCTCACGTGTTATCCTGCTTTGCTACTGTTCTTTAAAGTTGAATTCCCAATATAGTTTGCAAAAATACCCCCTCTGCCAGTTGTACAATTCCCAAATAGAACAAACATACCGCTCATAAAAAAAGTTGTTGTAATAACAAAAATCTAAAAGATTGTCCTAACACTTTGACTAGGTCTACCTTTGTTTTCAAGCAAATTATTTTAATTTGCTTACTGAAACACTTCTAATCCAGCCTGCCGTTCATCCACAAATGCCAGAATGAATGCTGGTAATAGCTAATCTGTAATGACTTAAGCTACTATATTTCCCTTTCAGTGAACATTTGACCTTATATCGTCATTTTCACACAAATTTTAACACTATGTGGCTACAGAGATCATAAAAAAAATTACCTCATTGAGTCTAATCTGTAGTATAATAAGAAAATAATTTCTCATAAATATGTTTGTTTTGAAATAATACGAATATTTTTAACAAAGTAAATAAATCAGAAGTAGAAATTTCTTACTTTAAATATTATGGAACAGAATAAAATAAACCACACCAATAACTTTATTTTAAGAGAAAAAAGTCCACTGGGCCATAAAAAAAAATGGAGATGAAATAGTCTTACTTTACAATACCTTCTTCAGAAGTGAGCATAAAGCTCACAAAAAGATACTGTTATATTTAAGATATCTGAGGATACAGTGATGATCCCATTTTGCTAAATCCCTCTTGAAAAAATCAGGGCTGCTGAAAGACGTTTCATGGTCTGTTAAGTGTTTCTCTGCATGCACACTGCATAGCAGAGTAGTCAATGTGCAGTTGTTTAAAAAGTAGTAAAAGCAGCTGTATTTTCAGCAAATAATTTCAACAAAGTGGTGATTTCCCTCATTGAAAATAGTCACTTTGATTATGCAGACTGTAAACTGTATTTCCTTTTTTTCTTTTATTCTCAACTTCAGTAACTTTCCTTTTGGATACATTTAACAAAATTTAAAATTAAAAAAAAAAATCATTTGCATGAACCCCCTAGTGTAAAACTTGATTGCATTCCAGATCTTTTGCTTAATTATTAAGGAAAATCAAAACAGAAAATCAGTACAACTGATTAGCATTGCTAGAGTGTTTATAATAGCAATAAAAAATGTAGATGACTCATTTAACTCTTGCTGTCTACAGTTTGCACTGAGATACCCTGTTCAGAGATTCACTTTTCTTATTATATATTGCTTAAATTATCTCACCCAATAATACTTCACTATCTACATATACATAGAACCTGTGGTTTAAGTACTGAAAATGCTCATGTTAGAGAACACCTTCTCTATGCAAATTAGTGATTAGGAGATGTATGAGAGAGTAAATAACTCACGCTAACACAGAAAGCTCCTCTGACCTCCTACAGCATATTGTATAATTTATGTTCCTGAGCCATAAACAGGAATTTTGCTACCAGGCAATGAGCTTTCTACTGCAAGTAGCACTGTTGAAGTACATTTTCTTGGAGGTCAAAGGGGCAAATGGTTGTTCCCAAAATGCTCTCCAATATCCAGCAACACGTTTGCATATACAGGGTGGGGCGGGGGAGAAGACATTTTTCAAACTTCATATGAGAGTTAGCAAAATACATTTTCCAATCATTTTGATCATTAACCAGCATGTACGACTCCCTCGGTGCAGATGAAGTGTCTAACTTCACAACCCAACTGACCACACAATGGATTTAACCTAGCCGATGGCGTTTTACTGCCAGGTCTTTCTTCCAGTAAAGTACACAACAAAACACGTATGTCTCAACAGAACACTAAAATCTTATTGCCCATTAGCATCTTTTATACTATTTGAGGCAATAACTCTAGTTGACAAAGCTGCATCTTTACTCTCATTTGGGCAGGATCTTTAAGGCAGGTCCTGTGCAATATGAGGTCTGTTTAGCTCAGAGACTTCTCTGTTTCCCTGGACCTTAATACAGGCCCATGGTTTAAAAATGTTAACAGCAAAGCAATGCAGCTGCATGCAGCAACCGTAGACTACTCCCCTAAGTTTCTGTAATCTAATTAAGGAAACTTAGCTCATTATACATTTATTATATCAAAGGAAGATATTAATAGTCATCAATAATAGTCATATTAAAAAATTAATCTGATCATTCCAAGCATATTATAATCACTAACAAACTCATTTTAAACTGGTGTAACAGGTGTACAGTTATCCCAAAAATATACTCCGATAAATTACAGGTACTCCTCTAAAACACATTTTAATGTGAGCAATTACACAAACTACATTTGTCTCACTAGTAAGCAGATGAAAAAGCCTGTATGTGCACCATATAAACACAGACAGTTAACCATTACTACCCATCATCTGAGATTTGTAGGCAGTTTCTCTGCCACTACCAACTGTGTTGACAGTTTTGCACACATTTTGCTTTGGTTTGGGTTTTTTTCCCTACAGAGTTCAGGATCAGAACCAGAGAAAGAATAGTTAACCAAAAAAGTCAAACAAATGCTTCTCCTCTATGTAGCAAAAATTGAGACACAATTACAAATTAATCTTTCCACCCACCCAGAGCAGAGCCACAAGCAAAACTCAGGGTACACA
>VYZW01021790.1:27155-61739 GCA_013401315.1 Balaeniceps rex
CAAGGGCCCTTCTTGATACAGCTTAATAAAATCTGACCCTCTCAGCTCATCCTTCTTTACTTTTAAACCTCACTGCTCATCCGAACATGTGCTGACAGGTATTGCCTTAGCCACGCATTCACTGACAACCTGACCCTGCTGGATGAATTTGCTAAATATATGACTAGCCATAAACTGTACTAAGCCACCCACTGAGCCCTCCCTCAAAACACAATATTAATTACCTTATTTCATACCCTAGCACACAAAAGTAACAGCCCCTCCAGTTTTCCTCTTCACATGTTTATTCCTCTGCCTACAAGCCAATGCAGCTGCATCCCAGGCTTCCCTTCTCAAACACTAGCAGGTCCTGCGAGTACCCCTAAGTCACTCAAAACCAGTTATACCGCAGACAAAGTCTCAAATTTCAGTTAGTAGCTAAGATTCCAAGTGAAACAGACACATTTGAAGAGTCCAAAGGTGTTTAAGACACACTAAGCGGAAGAAATGGAAAAACAATTAATTTAGACTGGTAGCTAAAGAATAACCAAATCAGAGGCTGCGTGTGCTGGAACAAGTCTCCTCTATGGGGACAGATATACTGCTACTTTTTTCAAGTGCCATGTTATTAAGAAAAATAAATCATTAATGAATTGCCATTTTTCTCAAGTTAAGAGATTAGATAATTTTTATTTTTCTGTCTCTCTTTAATTACCAGAGGTTTCTAGGAAAATGAGGTTTATGTAATCAAAATGTTTGTGTATGTGTTCTGGCCTCATGCCCAATAACTTCCAAATCCATTGGTCATTTAAACTGGAGTTAACAGAAGTGAAGAAGTCTCGAATTGTCAAGTTCCAGAGAATCCACTGATAACCCACAGGTCTGGAGGAGACCAGGCTTTATTTGCCCATAAATCATGGAAATATCTGTTTTGAAAGCTATGGCATCACGATCCTTTAAGCAGTGTTATCATTTCACAGGCTGCATTCCTTCTAAATATACCATTCCTTCTAAATATAAATGCAATAATACATGATCTGATCTTAACAGAGAGCACCTGTTAAACCGTATTTTGGAGTAGGCACCTTCTACTTAAACACAAAAACTTTCAGGTGGAAGCCTGGAGAGTTTGGGAGCTGTCACACTGCATGTTGTTTTATAAGTGTCAAACAATCTCTTGGACTGCAATTGTAAGGACAGTTCCACTTCCAGAATGAAACAAGGTAAGTACGAACACTGGAGGAAACAAATCTTTAACTCTCAGCCAACATCTAGCCTTATATTAGCAATGCCACCCAGTGCTCTGGCACAGTCCCAGATGGCTGGCCCCTCCACAGCACTGCATGCCCCAGAATCATGCTGCAGTATAGACCCAAAAGCACAGCGCTATTCCATCACCAGCATAAACTGGGTCCTTGAGGACTCTGTATTCCCCTGCAAGTCACTCATCAGTATCTTTTACAAGATTTGTTCTTACTGTAAAAGATCAGATGAAAGTTTCCCTAGGATCTTGTGGCCTCTTGAAAAGCAAGACTCGTTTTGGCCCATCAACTTCACTTAACTGCCATGCAACACTCTCACCATACAGTGAGAGTTTCCATAGCCACTAAGCTGGCAGGGATGATATATCCATTTACCAGTCCTCTTCTCCCTCAAATCAGTATTAAAAGGAGAGGGAAAGAAAGTTCAGTGGAAGTCAACTTTGCATGAGGCAAGGAAGCACGGTAAAGACAAATGCCAGCATGCCAGATCCTTTGCAGATGGACTCGTTATTACTCCTCTGAGGCAGGCTGCCAAACGTCACAAGCATGGGGTCACTTCACTGTAGCTGTCATTGTCCACTAAATCAGAGCACTGCTCACATTAAAAGATGGGATTTTTTAAGGCAGATAATAAGTATGGGTCTTGAACATGCAAACCTGTGATCATTAAGGTCACCTACAGCACGTGGTAATGTATGTTTAAAGATTATTCACACAGGAAGTCAACAGGATGAACTGTTAGCAAAAATCTTCTGGCTAAATGTGCTGTCCAGTTATTTTCCACCCAGATGAAAAGTTACTAAATAAAGACAGTTAAAACCGTCTAGAATCCAAACCAAAGGATCTGAAAAGCACACTTTCAGAAGATGAAATAGCAGTTAGAACATAAACCTTGATATACATCTTTTACACAAGACACTTCAAGTGAACCATATAAAACTATGTCAGGTAAGTATACTTATTATCTATTTCTGGTCTGGGTATCGGTGGGCAATAATTTATTGCTTTAACTTCAGGCTCTCGTACCAAAAAAAAAAGGGAAAACTACTCAAGATGCTTAATGTTCCTTCATCCCAAGCCAAATAATGAAACAAGAGTAAGCGATGGACAGAGAAGCTGTATGTGGGATGAGGAAGGACAAACAAAAGGAAATCGTTTCTAAAAAGAATTTATAATAAACCAATTTTGTAAACACAGACCACTGGAAATCTCCACAGGGCATGTCTGTACTGTTGATGGTAGCATTGCCTCAGGGTCATATTTTTGGGTGATGGCAACATGCAGCTTGTCACCAGGGGACAACATGGGACCAGGAGTAGTTCCCCCTTCTATGCACAGGGAAGGGCACACAAGAACCTGGTTTTAGAAAAGCCACCCTCAACCACCATCTCTTTCTCTTAAGTGTGTGTAGATGTTCAGAGGTCACCATTTCCCAGCTGACTGCCTGTTTGTGGGCAATTTATTGCAGCTGTTTGTTGCCTGCACTCTCCAGCCAGACCTTCAAGGTCTTCCTCCTCCCCTTCCAGCCCCTCTCCACAGCTGTGGATTGCCCCAAGGCTGGCCAGCTGCCCCCAGGGAAGCCACAGGCCACCTTCTGGAAGAAAACAGTGGTGGGATGCAGAGACATGCAGGAGCCAGGGGCTGGCTGGCGACATCACCCGGCTGGGATGAGGCTACCGATGCAGGAACCAGCAGCTTTCAGTCCGTACAGAGATGGTACCTATCAGCCCTGGGTGGGTGTTGACAGTTGACTGTCAGTTCACAGTTGACTGTCAGTTCACAGTAATGAAAGCAAATAACATATTTTAAGAGAGGCTATACAGTAAAGGACTTGATACAAAAATCATACCCACACAGACTTCCTTTCCTCCCTTTTCCCCTTTTCTTTTTTTCATCAAATAATGTATTCCTTACTGGACCATCAGTCTGTATATTAATCCCAGGGCTGTTTTAATAGTACAGGTGAAGGCTAGGAGGCTAAGAGTAAAAATGGCTGGATGCACGTGTTTAAGGAAAGTTATTTCTCAAGTTAGACATTAGTGGCATGTATGAAAGTTCTGTTTATTATGGAGTAACATGATAAGAAACCTGTATCAAATTTTTAGCATAGTCCCTTAAGCAGCTAGAATCACCAGAGGTCTGATATTTCATTTTTTTCTAATGGGAATCATAAGAAAGGATATTGTATTCATGGATGCAACTGTGAAAACTTTGTGGTTGCTGACAAGTTGCCTGGGACAATCCTGTGGTTGCCTAAATGCACCGATGCACTGGTTCCACTGCTGCAGAAATTCTCATTCATGGTTTTACCCTCTCTTGACTGTAGCTTTTGTGACCCCTTTTTTTCCTATTATCTCAAGTACCAGCCTTCCAGACACTGTGTCACTTCCAGTTTATTTCCAGTGTATAAAGCAGTACAATCACAGGACAGACAATTCCTTTAGCTTCCTATGCAATTTAGGATCCATTTCAAATGTGCCCGCCTTCCTTTAAAAGTCTTCTGTTTTCTTTGTTCAGCCCTCTTCAAAAACCACCTCTGTTTCCTTCCTTCCCCCATTACATGCATGTTCTCTTTTTCCACATACATTTCCATCATACATTAGATTCTTCCCTTTCCCAGACACAGCCCCTATTATCACTGGCAAAACTCTTCAGTCTGCAGCTCCCCACACTTGTCACAGCCTTTCACTGGACCCTTTCATTACAAAAATCAGACATGTGAACACCCTCATTTGTTTATATCTTCTAGTTGCTAACAAGTTGTTATAATTCGTGAACAAATTTGTTGGTAACACTGCTTCAGTACACTTATCTCTGTAAATCATCCAAGGAAATGCCATTCTGCATATAATGCTCTACAGAAAATAAAGTTCTCATTCCAGTTAGCTCCTGTTTTTATGATTTAGACCAAGCATTTCACTCCTGTAAATCCTTATCACAGTACTTTGTTACAGACTTAATTTTCAGATGATCTGCTTTTAAAAAAAAAAAGTTAATTAACTCTGATGCCATCTCATTTTAACAGCTTCTGAACATTTCAATGCATTACTTACCAGCTTTTCTTTTCCACCTCCAGCAATCTAGTTCAAAGCATCTATGATTCCTTGCACAAGCCTCCCACGCCCCCCCGCAAAGTAAATCCAAAACATTCTGGTGGAAGAATGGGGAACCCAGAAGTGTTTCCTTTGACACTTCATTCATTCACTTCTTTCATCTTTTATCTTGCCATTTGCAAAGGTTAGAATGGATGTAGTACTCCCGCATTCTTTCGTCAAAGCAGAAAATGGAAAACCATAATGCAAAACGAAGAGAGACTGGTTAATTCTAGTTTTTTAACAAAACCACAATTAAAGGGGCAAATCCTACTCCCAGTAAAGTCAAAGGGAATTCTGCCCAGAACAGCTTTCAGCAAGACTACAATATAACCTGATGAGGCCATCCTATAGAGCGAGCAACATGTAAGACTGTGGTTTTCACAGTAAAGTGGCTCAACAGCATTGGGAGATCCTTTCAGTGCATCTTTTGGAGTTGCTACTAGCTGGAATAAATGGAAGGAGCTCTACAGACCAACACGTGCAAGACCAGACCCATTTTCTCACCTACTCATTTCATTTCTCACCCATCTCCCTGTCCCCTTCCACCACAGTTAATTTACTACTGCTGAAGGCCCGAACAAGATGCCATCAAGTGATCATACTGTGTCCATTTATACTGGTGGCAGCTGTATATCATTGCTACTGCCCCAGGAGAACTGGGGCAAGACTTAAGTTTTATTCTAACTGTATACCTTTCATAATGCTTGTAAGAATATGCAGTTATGGAAACAATGCTTATATCTGTGAGCCTTCTCCCTGACCTTTTCTTACTAGCTTGTTTGATTTGCACTGCTCCTTGACATTACGGGGTGACAATTTGGTCTCATTATCCCATCTGTGGCCTGTAATATCTACAGACATAATATGAACAACAGGTTAAGGAGTAACTGAACATTTAAGACACGTAAACTCAACAACACATTCTTTTTAAAAAATATTACAAACTTAAAACCATGTTTGCAGTTGTATAATTTTAATGCTTAGTCTCTATCTGTCAGCAGAGAAAAAAATATTCAGCTTGCCAGGTGCCAATGGTATCTGCAGGTTTCCTCTCTTTCATGTGTTTTTGTGTGTGTGTGTGTCTGCGCACATGTGCACCTGCACACTGGTGCATATACATACATGCAGGTAAACGTACACAGACGGATTTAGTATATTCCTAGGTAAATAGCTGAGGCTGCAAGACAAGACGCTGTGCTTTAGTGAATAAATAAAACCTCTAAGAAATAAAACTGCTACCAACACTCGTGATGGGCAGTAAAAAAAACATGTACTTTCCAACAATGACAAAGTAAACAACTTTGTATTTTATGCATAAAACCACTTTGATACTAAAAGAGCAATTTCATATCAAAGTTTCCAGTTCTGATTTATATCGGTTTCAGTTTTCTCATACTGTAATTTTTAAGACGTGTCAAATCATTAAATTTTAAATTAATTTCTTTTAATGATGAATCAGACTCTCCTTTAAAAAGAGTGCCTGGTACATCATTAAAAGAAACTAATGAAGGCAAATGCCTTAGAAGTTCTAACAATCAAAAGACGACTTTTTTGGTTGCAATTAATATCTTTTTTCAAGATAATTTCTCTTATTAAAATATGTTAATTTACTTTGGTTACAGGTTATCTGAAACCTTCCTAAATGTCTGCTGCTAATTCCAGCTGAAGGCAGTGTAATTTGAACCCAGAAGAATCAAGACCACATTTTTATTAACTTGAGCAGAAGGCCCTAAATCCCTCAAAATGTTATCCTTCAGGACACATGTTGCCTTCTTTAAACCTGTACTTCTTTGCAGTATGGGTTGTAAAAGGACAGCAGTAGCACAAGCACATATCCGTCATTACAAAAATGGTCTATTCATAGCATTGTCTGACAAAGCACCTTTAGTAACAAGGCACCCTATTCAGAGATCTAATTTTTGCAGACATTTGTATGCCAAATTAAAAAAATCTCTATGATGGTGGGTTTAATGAGGTACTTTGTTATTCTCTGTAATAAAAATTAAAAGAGAGAGACAGAATTCTTCAGCTTAATTGCCACATCTGTTATTAGGCACTCTACTGTGATTGACTGGAGTGTATGTGTCAGAGACTGTGCCAGAAAACAGGCAAACTTTGTAAGTAGACTTACAACTTACAGCCCAACTGGCGTTAGCAGCATCTCTGTTACAACTTCTGCTGCCCCTCAGTTAAAACTACAGGAACATTGGCCTTGGTTCAGTCACCCATTAAACATAAAAAACAGTATTGCGAATTGTGCATGGGTTTTTTTTTAAAGGGAAATTAAAAGCATTCACTATTTTCAGAAGGAAATGCAGTGGTCATCTGAATGTGTGAATGTGTCATCTCTCTAATGGATGAAAGACATAAGCAATCCAGGGTTTGGAAAATGCACAGGATGAAATTTCACGTTCAGTAGTACATCTGCTGCTTTATTTTGCTAGCAGACGAGCAACCAGCTGAGAGGACAGTGAAAAACAGTGCAGCATTTGCAGAGGGACTGGACAATCATGGTGAGGGAGCTTCTGGGAAGAGCAAAACCGGAATGGACACTCTCCTCTGATCTGCATGGAAATTTGGGATGAAACCTGAACTCACTCACAAAACCGCTTGTTCTTTCTGAAATCCAGAGCAGCCCAACAGCTCAACGGTGCCAGCGTTTGCCAGGTCACCTCACTGGCCCCAGTGGGGACACTCCAGGCAGCTTAGCAGGGTGCTTCGCGCAGAGATACCAAACCCAACTGCAGCTCCCTGGCAGTAGACAGTGCAAACGAGTAGGGGAAAGCAAAGCCCACGTAAGAGGGAGAGATCAGAGGAGCCACCTCAGGGGACTGTGTGACGCCAGGAGGAAGCACATGCCTCCTCCTGCCCATGGCCATACGCTGGGCGGTGCTGACAACTGACTTTTGATGACTAAAGACTCAGATTCATCATCACAGCACCTGGTGAAAACTCCACATTTGGTCTGGCTAATAACTGCTATTACACTGTTTTTACTACCAGCTGATCTTCTTTTGGCTCTAAAAACCAAGCTCTTAGCATCTACCACTCCTGACATAGCAAAATGACTCTGAGCTTACATGCGCTTTCTCCCTCGACTAACTGCTTCTTTCCAATTTCACACAGGCTTTCTACTAAGAGCACGGAAATGTATGTTGCTATTGTCAGCAAGGAAGACAGACAGGCCAGCTGCCATATTGCTTAAAATTACTCCTTTTCATCCATTTCATCCAGTAAGGAGCAAGGGATTATTTGACCTTCCTTACCGATTTTCTGCACTGCTCTAGAGAGTGCAAAGAAAGGTAGGAATGTGTAGAAGAGCAACGAAAAATGTACCGATATCCATTGCATCCGCTCCTGAAAGGCAGAAGGATGCCCTTGTGTTGAAAGCTAAAGCAAAGCTGTCTACCACAGGCTGGGGCAAGCAACAGGCGCTTCGTCTGACCCAACCTACCAGCTGCCTGGTGAACTAATCCATGAATAAATCTTTCTTCTCTCTGGAGGGCAGATTGGGACACTCTAATTCCCTCCCTCCAGGAGAGCAACTGACCATTTTTTGGAAAGAGTCTCCCCTGACGTGCGAGATGAGCCAGGGCAGATGCTCTTCTGTCACTGTCTGAAGGTCTTTGTTGTGCTCTCAGGAGTCCAAGGCTGCTCCACGCTGCAAGGGGTTCCAGCAAGTTTCCATGTGGCTCTATCTATCTCTGGGGTCTCTTTCCTCTCATGTGCCTTTTGCAAATACCTGATCTCCCTCAACCTCTTTAATTTAGCAAAAGATAGGATTCACTTACTTAAGCACACTTATTTTTAGGTATATGTTATGTAATAATCTCACACATAGTATTTTTATCAACATAACTCCCTATAAGATATACAACACTTTTTCCTAACACTGTAAGGCTTTTTGTTCTTAAGGCTAGTCTTAATAACCACACTGTATGTGGACTATGTATGTAAGTATTTAGACTCCTGTCTAAATGTTTTATCTCATTTCATAAAACAAATCAACAGCAGAGCTGAAAACAGAATTTAGGTCTGCTAGTCTCCATTTTCAGCCTCGCCATAGGACCCATGCCTCCAGTTCGATATTTTGCCACAGTGGCAATAACATGCACATCATGCTTACAGTGCTTACTGTGGGTGCAGCATCGGAATCATGAAATACAGACTTTTGGGTCTTCGACATTTACAAAGGAATCGCCACACACAATATCACAACTGAGAGAATTTTTAAACAGATTTGGGTCAGCTCTGAAAAGGCCAATAATGCCCTCTTGTCTGTCTGCTTTTTCATGTCTTTATTTTTCCCATTGGTATTCTTGTTGTAAACTGCAATGAAGAAAAACACACATATATGCCTAAGATAAAACCTCGATGTACTAAAACTTTGGTATTTTCCTGGAGAGAGGCAATACAACAGAAAGCAGGGTAATTTTTGGAAGTGTAGTGGCAGACTCCCACAGGAGAAGAGGAGGAAGCTTAAAGTACAGTCTAGGATGCAGCCTCCAGAGAAGTTTCTGAATGCCACTAGACATTTCTGGAGTGACTGCAACGGATTTCTACTTCATTCCAAAAACTTCCTAGTGAAAACCAAGAGGCGGCAACCTCAGACTTTGTTTACATCTTCTCTCATTGCTAGATGAGAAAGAGCATTTCCTCCCTGCATCCCAGCACTCCTTTTAGCAAATCAAACACACAAAACAAAAATCTATTTTTCTGAAGCTGATCCACTGTCAAAATAAAAATCAACTGATAAAAGGGTGTGGTACACACAGAAAGGTTGACAGTCTGCAAAGACACAAAAAAATTCTTCTGTATTTTAGTGGCACATACCAGAACCCCAAATCACTGCATCCTTTGAGGTTCACTTACCATGAACACATGTCCTGGCTGTCATTATTCATACATAATGCAAATCAGCAAGAACTAGAGTTCAGCAAGAAAGAATGGAGCATATCTTAAAAGTACATTAAAGTTGCAGAGGAACAGTATTGTTCCAGATATGAGATTAAGTCTCCCAGCTCCCTGAAATGGGTTATGGAGATGGAAAAATCCACTGACAGCAGTGGGGATACTTAAAGCAAGGAAGCATCTCTCTTGCTGTGTTTTTGTTTCATTTTTCAACAACTAGTCACCCCATCTTCTTATTCAATAATTAAAAATACACTCTTTTGTGGGTTCAGAGTTTAAACAACTT
This sequence comes from Balaeniceps rex, assembly GCA_013401315.1. Lineage (NCBI taxonomy): Eukaryota > Metazoa > Chordata > Aves > Pelecaniformes > Balaenicipitidae > Balaeniceps > Balaeniceps rex. The sequence continues at coordinate 36,689 of VYZW01021790.1, forward strand.
CCCTGGAACTAGTGAAACTCAATTCTATTCAGTACCATCTTCTGTCATAAAGTGATGAAGCCCTGTGGCATACCTGCAGAGCAGTATTTGCAACTTGTAGTGCCTTTAATCCAAAAAAACCCTAAAGCATAAAGAGCACTAATGTTGCTACACATTCTCAGCAGAGTCCATTACAGAGCTGGCAATTCAGCTTTTTTCTAAAAGAAAATTTAATAATCTATTAAAAGAGGCCAGTTGTTCTGGCTTTGGCGGAGGCAGCTTTGGGATATCTGGACGACACAGACGTGTGTGTGTTCACAGATCCTACAATGCATTACCCAGGCAATGCACAAGGGATCCATGTTCATGCACCTCACCTCAGTTACTCTGAAAGTCCACTGATTTCACTTGAGTTATTCCTGGTTTACTCAATGCAAGTAAGAAAACCGGGCCCTCAGCCTCTGTTCTCTTATGCCTTTTGTTTTAAAATAAATGAAATTAGCTAAAATTATTTTTTTTAAAAAATAAAGCACATTCTTTGCACACAGCTAAAGTCTTCATGAAACCTACCCCTCAATTTAAAATATGCATTTTGATCTCACTGGCAGGTACCCTTCAGAAACAGTTGTTATTTACAATATCAGTCTGGGGAGGGGGGAAAAAAAGAAAAAAAGAAAAAAAAAAGATTAAAAGATCAAGTTACTCTTCACTTCCAAACAAGCCCAGCCACAGCTGTACATCAGCTTCCGAGCAACTGCTCTGCATACACACAACAGGGCTTCTGTCTTCCCACAGGGTTTGCTCGGGTCACCCGCATGTTGCGTGGATTAAAGCAGCACTAAAGCTCCATTACTGAGCAGGCAGAGCCGCGAGTTAAACTCACAAGCCAGCGGTGCTGCTGGTAAATGCCCATCCTGCTGATAAATGCCCCCGTCCGACGCTCTGCCCTGAGGTGTCTGCCCCAGTGCCGGGAGGAGCCCATGCACAGCTCTTGCATGGTCTGCAGCCGGGGCAGAAAAAGGACCCAAAGGATTTTTCTGCTTTTACGTTTTCACTGTCTAAGCAGAATAAAGTCAGAGGGAAGGAGGTGAGTGTGTTAAGAGGGGTTTTTGTAGGCAAAAAGATGATAGTGAACAGGCAGCCTATGATTTCGGTGGTGACGGAGCAATGGAATCGGGCAGCCTGTGCAAATTGTGACATTTCCTTTAGAAACACCACTGTCAAAACTGAAAACCAGAGGAAGGCACAGTCCCCATGTCAAACACCTGAGTATGCGGTGCAGAGGCTCCCTGTACGGGGATGCCTCCTCAACCCGCTGGAAAGGCAGAGCTCGTCCCTCAGCGCCTGGGTGGGCTACAGCCAGAGCGCCCAAGCCCACATGAAGCCCATACTCTGGCCAAGGTTTAAGACCTCAGCCCCTTGCACGGGAAGGGAAGGAAACAGTTTTACCAGGGCTGTTGCACTTGGTAGACCACCAGCCTTCCTGGACCTCAGCAGGCAAGCGAAACAGCCGACAGGGCCAGTGAGGTGGGTTTTTTGCTCCTGGACTTACAGTTCCTCTCTTCATAAACATGACACTGAGAAACTGCAGAGTGTTATGTATTTTTTCTTTCCTATGGGTCATGCCAGGAAGACACCAGCGCAAAGCAGTGGCAGCAGCCGTTTGGCCACAGGTGCCCAGATCTTCACCATGGCAGGAAAAAAAAAAAGAAAATCAATGTATTAATTTGCATTCTTATGCATAAAAAGCAATAATGTGGTAATCAGAATCCACTAAACTAAACAAATAAAAAAAATAGATAAATAGATAAAATAATAATAGTGCACTGCAGCCAGTGAGACACTTCTCAGCTGCAGTATGCCAGAAACTCCCACGAAAGGGCAAAGCAACACCACCCTGCGGGAATAATGGCACCAGGCATTTTGTTCTGCCTCTCTTCCATGCTCTCCAACCAACATACAGCCAATGTGGATGGGTGTTAATTACTTCTTAACTGCTTCACCTTTGCTGCTTCGAGGAACATGGCCTTTGTCCGTGAGAAGGGACTGCGAAGTAACAGCAGAGGACATGCAGTCTCTGATGGAAGAACCACCCAGGGTTTGTGCATATTCACCTGCTCACTCACAAACCACATGAGTAACAGCTCTGGAAGTAGCATCACAAAATTAGGGGCAAGTAGGACAATGGTACAAATGGGCAAAAGGGACTCCCATTTAGGAGTTCACAAAAACTCTGTTTAGACTTAAGTGTCTGCTTATTCCTATTACAATTATCTAGATTTTCTATGAAGGTAAACACCATTCTCAAGAGGATATAAACTAAGACTTGTTGAACACAACTGATAAATCTCCTTCCCATCTTTCCGCAAAATCTTCTTGAGGTGTTTCAATTCCTGAAAGTCTCCTAGTTGCATCATAAAAACCCAAAATTTCACAAGTTTCAAAGATCCCGTATTTTGATGTCACCTGATACGGTAATTTGGATACTTCCAATGCATCAGAAAATACCAAAAGGATGGGAGGATCTGACAACATCAAACAGGACCGTGAGAGCTTACACCATGAGAGATAACAACACCTATACAAACTGTATATAGCAGCCAAGAAGCATATAGCACCATCTCTGTATTAAGACCTACCCATAATATTTAAAATACATACTCAAACATCCTTGTCTTTTGCGGTCCCAAAACCAGACATGGTACAGGTGGATGCGATCTGAACAGTAAAGCACACCCAGGACATGAGTTCATCTGTACAAATCCAAACGTTAGTATCTGGAAGTAGTAATTCCCTTTCGCTGAGTAAAAAAGCCACGTGAGAGCTGGGATTTCCAATTTGGAGAGGCTGTTTGCATTCCTGTATTCAGGAGACGGACAGTGTGCTGTTTCACATGACATGCACTTTTAGGACATTCATAGTGACACTATAATTGAAGAGATTCTTGCAACACAAAAAACCTAATTATATGAATAATCAAAATCCACTGCTGTCATAAGGCTGTGCAGTGGCCTACGAACATCCTTTAATGGCAGCACATACATAGATCACAAGCATCATTTCCATAGTGCATACAAAAGAAAAGGAAATACTAACTTCCATGCAGACTGGCACTCTTCTAACACAGTTTAAAAAAATTATTAAGTACCGATCCCTTTCTTGAGGACTGTTTGAAAAAAAAAAAAAAACAGACTGTCTAGCCCAGCTTTACCCTCAGCAAGCATTTATTCACCTGACTTTACTCAGGCAGATCACTGAATTTCTTAGATCCACAGCTCAGTCCCCCTGTGACACCAGCTGGGCTGTATCCTCAGTATTTCTTTCTATTAAAAAGATTTACTAAAACATGTAAGGTAAACATTGGAGGAAGAAGCTAGTCAGAAGCCTAACTATGCCAACCTTGCTCCCCAAACCAAACACCTCCTGTTTTTTTCCCAGGAGCAGTGAGAATCTTCAAGCACACTAAGGTTAAAGAAAGAAGCAACAACCACCAAAAAAACAGCCAAGTGTCAGGCCAAAATTGGCTGGGATTTTTTCTGACATGTGAAATTCAGACAAAATCATTAAGCTCTCTAGTTTTGATCCTCAACCACAAACAACTTGGCATAAAAAAATCTGTGAGCAAAAGTGCCAAGTTCATACAGAGCCTGCAACAACTCCTGAGAGCTGTGTTTTTGGAGAGCGGGAGGTGAGTACAGGGAGGGGCTGGCTGCCGGGGGCAGCCCTCAGCACATGCTTGATAGCGCAGGACTGAGCTTGGCCCTTCATTGGTACAGGTGGGAGTAAAAAAATCATCAGCTCTTCAGGCACTTGTATTGTGTATTTAAGTACAGCTACCAATACACCATGCTTCTTGATTTATCATTTGTATCCCAAACACGAATACAGCCTGACCCTCTTCAGATTAATTCTTGATGACACAAAACTCTTAATATAGGCATAAGTAATTTTGGTGATCATCTCTCCCAAAAGTATAGCCAAAAATCCTCCAAAGAAAAGCCTAGTGACAGAGAACTGAACAAATAAAAGGATGAATTATTTAATACTCTGTCACCAGTTGCAAAAAATGCTTTCTGTTCCTCTTTGCACTTCAAAAGCTTCTCTAAAGTAAAATATTCAATAGGAAAGCGTAAACAAAGTAGGAAAAATGTATCAGTATAAACAAAACACAACTGCAGAATATGAAATAATTTTATGTTTTGAATTTCTGTATTCCAAAAGTGTAACAGCCAGAGCAAAATGAAAAAGCATATTTGAATCTTACATGAAATCAAAGAAATTGAACTCATGGTGCTTTGTTTTTATACCAGTACCAATATAGCAACAAACAGGCAAAGACTGCTCTGTAAATGACATGCTTCCCTCAAGCTAAGTGTTTAGGAGCAAGTACCATTCAAAAGCAAACACTAGTTTAATAAGTTCCTCGATCAGAATAAGAAAAAAGAAAAAGGAAGGGAAGGAAAGAGAAGGAAAGAAAACAGAGGGAAAGAAAACAGAATACAGGAGAGAGGACAAAAAAACGACGGGGGGGTGGGGGGAGGACCAATAAAAGGATGAAAAAAAGACAGCAATGTACAGCAGTAGCCAGGGAATGAGGCCAAAGTGCCTTTGCCGGGTGTGATCACCAGCGACTCTGGTCATCACCGGGTGCTACCTCCTGTGTGCTGGAGAAGACAATCCAGCCCTCAGGGCTGCAAGGGCGAAACAGTTGTTTTTAAACAAACACATTTCTAATTGAAGAGCTTTCCACTTCAGCTGCCGTATCCTATTTTTTAAGTAGCTTTACAATGGCTGACGCAAGTATGCTGCCTTTGGGGCCAAGATTGCCACGGCTCACAAGTTGTCAGGGTCATTTCTTTATGTATCAAGTGCTCTGATTCTTGCCGGTGGTCTTGGACCCTTTGAAGAGGGTTTATAAGTCACCAAACAAATGCTTCCCACAAACACACATGAGCATGATTTGTGCCTAAGTTCCAGTGATCATAACGTGTGTATTGACAGACCAGTGCAGTCCAAAATTTTGTAAACACTTTAGAGGAAACTAAAACTCAGTTATACATGCTCAAAAGCACACTGTAGGAAGCAGTCTTGTAGCACAGAGCAAAGGAACTGGAAGATCTACTTGGTCTGTCGACATACTCTGTCTTATTCCCACCATGTCTGTCCTCAATGCTATGTTATGTGTTTTTTGCTGATCTCTGACAGCAACTTCCAAAAAAACATGAACAAATCAATTATGTCATTTTGTACTTAGAACTTAACCAGACCTTGGCGCGCACACATATGTGTGCGCACGCACGCACACACATCTTTTTCTTCTTTTTTAACATGCAAGTGCTTCCAGTGTATGCACGTTCTCCGGGCGACCAAGCTTAGTCTGACTATTGGCTTTGGGAGGATCTGATGCCAGCCAGCCGTGCATAACAGCCTCTTTGTCTGGCTGTCACATGAGCAGCATTGTGTTACAATCATTGTCACTCCGGGCTTAAACTGCAAGGCATGCTTTCACACAAAACATTCACTTTGGGGGCTCTTTCTGGCAGAGCCCTGTGATCAAAACTCTTTCGCTCCTCTTTAGTTAATCAGTTCAGCAATGCCGTAACTTTAAAAGTCAGGATTCAAAAGCTCTCATCCAAATCAACTGATTCTGAAACTTCTCCATGGGTCACATGAAGAAAGGGGCAAGTAACATAAAATAGCCATCATCTAAATCACTATGTCTGAATCAACACCAAACTCAAGTGTTGAGCTACATGGTTAATAAAAAATAGACTGCCGTAGTACAAAAGGTCTGAGTGAAGCCAACAATAGTGAAAACATAGAAATAAGTTTGATTTAGTTCACCTTTGCAGTATGTGAGGTCAGAAGGATACCACTATGGTAGTGGGATCCCCCTAAAACCCAGTTTAGGAGAAGACAAACACAGCATCACAGCTGCAAATTCTTCCCCTTTGTTCCACCAGCTAACAACCACGCTGTTACCTGCGTCTACAACACAAGGCAGATGCACTCTGTAGCCAGAATCTTTAGATATGAATTACGATGGTCAAAACTGCATATCAAAATGGGACTGCAGCGTACAGCTTCCTCCAGCACATGCTGGCTCCCCGTGGGAAACCCCAACTCACAGGCAGAGCCGGCGCCGGCGAGCTCTCAGGCAGCCCCCACGCCCCAGGCTGGCACCACTGCAGAACTGCGGGTTGACTGCAGAGTACAGGCAATGCACCGCACTGCCAGATCCGCTGCAAACCATGGATAAGGATCTCATCATGACTTTGATAGCAGAGTATTTTGTTCCAAATAACAGTTGGGGATGGGAAAAATCCCGAGTCAAAGTTATCTCCACCTTCAATGTTTTCCTCCTGTACTCAGAAAAATGTCTTCAAGATAAAATCAAAACATTTCCACAAGACAAAAGATGAGTAACTTACCAGGTGACAATGTTATTACTTGCTGTGTAAATCTTTAAATTCACAAAGTACCCAAAAAAAGTCCTGAAAAGTAGATAAACAAGATTTCTGTATAGGAGAAAATTCAAAAGATGCTGTGAACACGCTGAACTCATTGAGACCCTGCACGGATGTCTTTGTTTTCATTAATGAAAAATATTCTCACAGGGCTAAGAACAAAATATGTTAAGAACGACATCCTCCTGCCCTTACTGTCTCTCTGGATCATTGTGTGCTGCACCTATGCGTCTCATACAGTTACTTATGGAATACAGCACTACTAACTGTGAAGTGGGCTTACAGAATCTACCCCTGAAGATGTCCAGTGCAGCAAGAACTCATAGCATAATGCTTGCAACATACAGAAAACTTTACAAAGCAATGGCTTCTTTCCAGAAGAAATGGGGATGTGCATGGAACAACAAACTACCAGCTTGCTTATTGTTTTCTGTCCAGTTCATTTTTCTTCCCTTTGCAGTCCATCAAAGTAACATATCTTCTGCTAAACTCTGGTTTGGTATTCCACCCTGCTACTGCTCAGGGACGTGTCAGTTGCCCTAAACACACATTATCGCTCTCTTGACCATTTTTCTTTCTTGAGCAGCCTTGACCAGCCCTCCCTCTTCTCTACATCCTCCGCCACTGCTTTGAGCACACCCTCCCAGACCAGCACTGCCCATAAGACCCCCCACCGGGCTGGGTCAGGGCCCTCCAGTCTCATGCGTGGACAACTTCATCCATACCACAAAACCCTGCTGGTATTCTCTTGTCTAGCCTGACAAATCTACCTTCTGCATTGCCCTCAGGTCATGACTTCTTCAAGCCTCCCCTTCCCTTTCATCATCTCTTCCCACGCCCAACATTTCTTGTACTTAATGAGATGCTGGACCCCTTCTTTGGCACGGCCATGGTACCAGCCCTCATTAATATACTGGTGTTTCAGAGAAGTAGTTCTACGCTGTATCCTATTTGAAGACTCTCACCTGAAAAAAACTATCATTAATCCCTTTAAACATTTTCATTTCCATTATTTTTGATGAATAACAACATGACTGTGGATTGACAGCTGTTTTCATGATTTCATTGTCCTTCCTTATTTTCCTATGGTCATTTGTCTTAAATTTTAGATTGTAAAAGGCAAGATAATTTTTGCTATTGTTTCTGTGCTTTCGTACAGCTCCTGTGACTGGAGTGGTGGGACACTAGAGCAGTACAACCTACAGCTGTTACTGCTACTGTTTCTATTTTAAATATAAGAGACATTAATATGAAGTCTTTATATTCAAGTTTCTTTGCAAGAGTTAACTTGCATCTCTATGTGTTCAACAAAAATAATTTTGTAGGCTTAGAAGAGTGTTCTTTTACAGAAGCAGAAAAAAGATTAAATTTTCTTCCTGAGGTCACACACCAAGTCAGTGTCAAACTATGCTTTCTGCTTCCCAATCTATATTCTTTCGTTTTCTTGCACATAAAAAGGGCTCAGAATTAGTACCTCATTGCTGACCATGGGCTAATTTCTCTGACAATCAGATAGAAAACACAGATAAAACATGAAGAGCTGGCTGTCTATATTTTAATATAAACCTAATGCATACATCCAAAGGCATGAACCACAAATCCTTACATAAGCAAAACATCAATTAAAGACCAGACAGTTTGAATGGGTTAATTAACAAGAATGCTGACACAATCAATAAAGCTATTCTAGTAAAGCCAATCCCTCCCCAGAATACTCCTCCTATTTTTCTGACAGATGGCTTTAGATGATACATACTCTTTTCATAAGAAAAGATTTGGAATATCAAGACACAGATCCTTCTCATAGATGAAAAAATAATGCAGTTATATCTAAGTTCATGATATGCTGATTCTAGCATATGTTTCAAATCTTCAAAAGGGAATATGAGTACCAATTACTGGGAAACTCATCTCTTAATATGAAAAATCAGGGTCAAATTCCATTGCTGACAGTGAGTCAGTAACGTAACTACTATACAGTGAAATCTGGTGCCACTGGCATCATTCACCAAGGAAGACACTGCTCAATGGCAATAACAATGTAAGAACTTTGTAATTCCCACTACACCATTCCATTCCACTTCTAAAGAAAGGCTTATAGTGGATTTTTAGTGTTCTACATTGTGTTCCATTTAAAAAATTACTATAGTGGATCACATCCATGTTACAGTATTCTCTATGAAGAATCAACATACCTTTGTTTTGACTAAAATTGTAGCACATATGCAAAGAACCTGTTTATTCTTTTCCTTCCTCAAAAGTCACTTACTTCCCCTAATGAGAAGTGAAAATGCCTAGACAAGGTATGTAGAGACATGGTGCAAAACTCCTGCCAAGTAATCTGAATATAAATTCAAGGGATCCTTACCAGCTGCAGTCAAAAGCCCACTCCAAACTCTGCTAGATGTTAATCAAACTTACGTATGTTAATGCATGGTTCCTGTGTTCTTTGCATAGCTGAGTTAACTGCTTTTGTTAAACTGTATTTGCTTCCCTACGTGTATGCCCCCATGCAGCAGAATACATCTTTTGTGGAAAACGTGGTTACGAGAGTCACCAAAGGACTGTTCACTTGGTCAAACTCTTCTGTTCACCTGCAGGGCAGGAACAGCTCATTTAACACTGTAACCCCTGGACAGGTCCTCCTGGTGCCCACCCTGTGATGACACAACACCACACCTCCAGTCACATTTCAAGTGTTGGCATTAGCTATGCATATTTTAGCTAGAGCAGCTAAATGGTAAAATTTATGGTATACAAAGGGCTGAAACATGGTGCTATTGAGGCAAAGGCAGTAGAGTTTCTGTCTACTGGGGCTGTCTGTGTGGAGTCAAAACTGGCATGCACCAGCCCTGCCCCTGGAGAACAGTGCAGACTCTGCACCGTTTCACCACCCGATACTCAAAACAGGGGAACTCTGATAAGTGATTTCCAGGGAAATTAAACAGATACAGCCAGCCTACTTCACACAGGTCACTGAGCAGCCAGCAGTTGAGAATTTTTTTGCAAGATACGGATTGTAATCAGTGAGCAAGACACAGAAAATTCATTGCCAATCCTGTGAACTGCTCATCTTCTAGCAGAGACTTGTAACACTCCAGACTTATAACCGCACCATCTTAAGAAGCCAAACACAAAGCCATGCCATCTCCACAGCATATTAACAATCAATACTAACATGATGCAACTGATCCGCCTCTTGTGGGAGCGATACGCATTTAAATTTGATTGTATGACAAGGCCAAATGGTGATTACAGTTGTCTGTATAAGAAAAATAAATTTTACTAGATAAGGTCCCATGTTTTGATGCTGTGCAGATGCATGGGTTATATGAGCAAACAAGCAGAAACCTGGGCCTAAATTACATTGTCTGTCCAGCTTATAAAAAAATCTGGAGCACACCTGCCCAGCTGGCCTTTTTGACTTGAGACGGAAAATAAAAATAGGCTTCCTAATACTATTTCATTTGCAGGGCCATTGAGTAGCAACCGATACAGATAATTTGGCCACCCAGGTTGTTATTTTCTTAAATTCTGTCTGCAGCTCAGACAGTTGCATGCCCCCCTGCACTTCAAGAAGAACGCACACACCTAATTACGTATGCTTTCCTCCTGGTATTGTGTTATTGGGCACAAATGCCATTTAGGGGTGTTGACAAGGAAACTGAAGCCTGCAGCCAGCTTTCAGTTTCGGTCTCACATCAGACATGCTGCTCAGTCAAAGCATCTAAGACTTTTCAGCGTAAGTCTGTAGCTTATCTGCTGGGAAACAAATGTCACTCTCCAGACTTGGCTTTTTTTTTGTTCTTCCAACTTGCTGGATAAAGACATTTTTCCTAAACAGAGTCATTATGTTAATCTGCTTTCCAGACTACTGCTGCCAAAGCTCAGTTACAAACCTGAGAACGTACGCCATGAAACATCTTCAGTACCGATGGCACGTTCCAAACTCACTCTATAATCAAAAGTTGGTACTTGAGAAAAACTTCAGAGCTGTACACAATTCTGGGAAATACATGTCTGCTTTGACTACATTTAACTACTCAATGACTGGCATCAACATTTAAGTCATTTCATAAGATTACCAAAAAGCCCTGCATTCCCAGCTCATTGTAGGAAAAGCAGCTGCTTTTTTTTTTCTAATTGATTTGTGCCTATATTTCCAGATCGAGCCTACTTCTTGGCTGAAACACAAAATAGGAAATATTTGCACTACTGTGACTGTCGCCAAAAGAAAATCTGTACAGGATGCCACACAACTGAGAATTTCTCTAGGCAGCTTCTGCTGAAAGACATACGCTGGAACGAAGTCAAGTTATTAAACAGATGTGCATTTTCACGTGCAGGTCATGCTTATTTACATATATACACAAACATCTCTCTATCTCAGTATGTACCCTCGTTCCAGTCTCTGTTTCGGACCGCCAAAAACTTTCCGGGAAAACGAACGGTAACCTTTAAAACAAAAATCTTTCACGCAAATCCTCTGCTCTACGGAGAGCCTGAACTGACTTGTCCCGGCTCCGGACCGCTAGTGCGGGAGACGATGCGAGCCAGGGAGAGGGAGGTGAGCCTGCCCGGAGCCCCAGAGCCGCCCCACCAGCCCGGCCACCCACCAGCGACAACGCGGAGAGACACACGCGCGGGCGCCTGGCCGCTCGGCAAAGGCGGCGGTACCGACGAGCGGGGCCGGCGCCCCACCGCTACCGCGAGGGCACCTTAGCCGACGGAAACCCCCACCCCGCTCCGCTCCGGGGGCAATGCCGCCTCGCCGCCCGCCCCGGGATGCCGCCGCGCGGCTCCGCCTCACCCGCGCCCGGCACCGCGGCTTCCCAGCGCCGCACCTGCGGNGGCCCCCGAGGCGGTGTTCGAGCAGCGGCGTGTAGGCACGACCGGCGGACAGGCAGGCAGATAGACGCTTAACCACTTGCACGGTTTTCGGACTGGTGTCGCCCGTGGGGCGCTCCCCGGCGCGGATGCTGCCTCCCCGCCTTCTCCCGCCCCGCCCCAAAATAGCCTCCCTCCAGTCACTTGCAGACGAGGCGAAAGCCACGTAGGGGGTTCAGAGGTCATTTCGTTCAGCCCGGTGAAGAATGAGTACCTACCCAGCAGGTGACCGAAGAGTAAAATCGTCAAAGTTCCTTAGGTCCCACGAGCAGGAGCTGGTCCTCGGCTCCGTCAGGAGACCAAAATCCACGGTAAAAAACCCGTCATGCGCTCCTGTCTGGTACTGCTTGAGAAAGGGAGGACATCATTACTTTTCCGCTTGTATATACTTTTTGCATATATAAGTGGAGATACTTGTTATTCCCCAAATATTTCAGGTAGATCAGACCTGTGAGCCTGCATCATGACTAAACTTGCAGCATGGAGCACGGAAAGGAAATATTTTGTGAAACTAAGCAACCTTTACTTGTGTCTTTATACAAAAGGGAGCCCAAAAGAGGCTAACAAACGTCATCTCAACACCCCCCACACACACACACACAATCCTTTTAACACAGCCTCTGCATGATAAACAAATGTTAGCATGTTTTAAACATGAAAAGCAATCATAAATAATGAGGACAGTAGCTAATCTACCAAATTAGCTTTTGCAAGGGGAAGTCTGCCTTGCATATCTGGTAAGTAGTATTTTGCCTATAGATGGCATTTTGCTCTTTGCACTTCACGTACCAGGAAGTTGTGCCATTAAAGCATCTTCCTCCTTACAGAAGAGCAGGTAGGGGTTTTTTTGCTGATGATAGCTCAAGCTGGGGTGCGAAAGCAGCACCCAGTTTGCACAGGCCGGGCAGGGCAGGATGTGCTGGAAAGCAGAGACACCTGCTGTTGCTGCAGGCGTCAGGGGTCTGAGAAACTCGTTTAAGTACAGAACGGCAGCTACACAGCGGGAATAGCTAGACTACTGCCTGTAGATAATATCTTTGATTTACCAAAAAAAAAAAAAAAGCGAAAAACCAAATTTTCTTGTTACATATATTCCTAATCCCTCTATCTAACCCTATTAGAACTAATGGCAGTTTTGCTCTGATCTCAAGCCTAAATGATTAAAAACCACTAAGAGAGAGCACTAAGATGGCAAACACAAAAAAATAAATGAAATTTTTTGAGCTGATTCAAATTAAGTATCCTAATTACTGCCAGCTTTTTTAAGGCAATCTGGAACAAAATGGTAATTGTCTGTAAAGGAGTTGATCTAGCCACCTGGAGATCACCAGTGTTGGTTGTATGCTTGTTGCTTAAATTTGATTAACTTCATTATCCTTCACAGGGACATATATCTATTTGCTGCCTCTCAATGTGTGTGCCTTAAGACTTACTAGTGTTTTAAACCACTACAGTTTCTCCCAAGCAGTAAGTTTGTAATTTAGCTGCACATCACTCTTCCTGAAGTTTTGGTGTCAGAAAGATATATTCCTTCTCAGATCCCCAGTTAACATATCAAATGAAGTTATGCCAATCTTACTCCTTTTTGACATCTCTTACAACTTGAAGAACTTCCTCTCTGTTTCTTTTAATCATTTGTCCATCAGTAATGTACGCAAGAAAATATATTTTTCATCCTCTTTTGCACTGAGAACCACATTCTTCTGTGAATTGTCTCATTTTCTCTAAGGGAAATTGTGGAAGAATAAGGAAATGCGTTATAAGAATATGTCCCTAAGTGCTCATTTGAAGATAACTTCCTATGTAGTACACTTGTCATGGAAATACACATACCAGGTAGAAAATGAACCACCTTAGCAACAGATGATGCAAAAAGAAGATGTTCTACCAATTAACTGGATCACCTTTGATAAGAAGTTCCTTCTTTTTGCCTTTTTTTTTTTTTTTTTTTTTTTTTTTTTTTTTTGGAGTACCTCTTCAAACTGACTCTTCAAAGTAGTCTGAAGCCAATGACCTTGCCTTACTATCAGGATAAGAATTAGTTTAGAGACGCGCAAGACAAACAAACCAGGGCCAGAGCCAAATTATTTGCTTTAGAAGCCAGTTTCCACGTCTTTTCTCCGTCTAAAAGTCCATACTGTTTCCTGGTTATTTGGAATATTATTCTCACTGATAACAAATGGAGAACAACAGCATATTTTCATTTCCACCTCCTAAACTGATCTCCTTAATCAGACAAAGTTTAAAACATTATTCAGTGAATATACTCAAAACCAATCTGAAATACAATCAATGTGCCTCTATAAAAAAATTATGAGCCTGTAGAGGATCAAACGTTATACTAACATGTAGTTGTCCCTAAAAGTTAAGCATCAAGTTAAGCTAGTCATCATTGCAAAGGGCGATTAAGCTTACCTGTGGTAAGACACCTGTCTTGGGATGGGGTGTACTGGCCTCTAAAGATGTTTGTCCATCACTACTGACTAGCCATGACTTAGATTAGATAATGTAACTTTTAGACTGCGATAGGTAGCGTGAGGTGAAAGCCACCCCATGCTGAATACTCAGGCACGTGCTAGGCAGTGTATCCAGATTGCTGGCCAGAAGCACACGCTGAACTGCAAAGCCTTCCTGTGAAGAAGCTGCTGTCAAGAAGTCATGATTCTCACCAATTAATTGCAGCAATCAAGAAGTAATTCCTGTTCCGAGTGCAGGAGAGAGCTACGTATCTTGAATACTGTGAGATGATAAAAATGCCTGACTTGTTAATGAAGCCTGAACACTCTTAAAAATTCTGAGGACTACAGGACAAAGAATGAGACTTATTATGTCTGCACTCTGCTGTTATCACTAATGCTCTTCAATTCAGCTGATAAGGCTTAATTTCAAAGCACTCTAGATGTTTTAAAATATTTTGATGTCCATATATGGTCCACATAATTTCTATGTAAGCATGATTATTTCGCCACACAAGTAACACTTTAAAATAAGTAATAGCCAGCCTCATTCTCTGACTCCATAAGGTAAATTATTTGTATGACAATGTCTTTGATCTGGTTTCTCTTTGAGTATGGAAAATTTTTAAATTATTGTGTGGAACATCTGGGTTCTAGACACTGAGCAGAAGTTACAGAGGGGATTGTCTGTGACCATATCAGCATCTCAAGGCCTTTGAGTGCACCCACAAGGGGTTGTGAACACAAATAAGTGTGTAGCAGTTGAAGGGATGCTAAAAGCGTTTACAAGAAGGGATGCTGAAAGGGTTAACAGAAAGACCTTTGTGAAACCAACTGTAACTGGAATGTAACAAGAGCCCTGAGACAGCATTGATTAGCTGTCTCTTGTTTAGCCTCCCCCATCCCATACGTTTTGCGAAAGGATGATAAGGAGGTCTGATTTAACAAAGGAGGGGCCTTGAGGAGGCAACTTTTTGCAGATAAAGCGGGACTGGAAACCTCTGTGCAAGCGAGAAGGGATGCGCATGCGGAGATCGGACCAGCTATGAACTTTAGTGAACTGAAGAGTGTAATGGGATGAAGCCACGACCCTTGAGGAAGACAAGGATGAGGAAGAGCACCCCTCGACCCAAATCAGCAGAAAGGTGGAAATACCATAAAAGGAAGAGAAGAAGGTGGAACCCTCAATTTCCGGAATAGTCATGAATATGTACTAGATCTCGCAAAAATGTGTTAAATATGTATACAACGCTTGCGTATAAGCACACTGCACTCACTGCTGGGTGTGCCTTGGGAGGAGTGATCCCCTAAGCACCCAGCGCTGCAATAAAGAATACCTGCTTAATAGTCTGACAAAATTGACTATTGAGTTACTCTGCGATTTTGCACGGCTTCACAGTAAAGCTTCAAAAGGAAGAGCATGGGTTCAGAAGCGGAAAGGTATTGAACACTGTCTACTGAGAAGAAGAGTTACATAAGCATAAAATATGCACGTATATAAACAGCACAGAAAGTATTATCTACAGATATACCTATCCAATATTTTCCACTGCTACTTACCAGTTTGCCAGCCAAATTATTTCATCTGAAAATAACTAGATGTGAAAATACATGCCATGACTGATCCAGCTAACACACAGAAGCACAATTGCATTAGAACACAAAATTTGCACTCATAGTCCAGTTCGTGTCTAGAATTCCACACTGTCAGGATTTCAGGATGAGATATTCCTTCTCAGAAAATGAGGTATGAAGGAAAGAAGTGGTGTGACTACGAGTTACAAGTGGTTTCATCATTCTTTAACTTTGAAGGGATGGGAACACAGAGTAACGCTGCTGCATTCCCCGAGTGACTCACGCATATGCTGTTTTTCAGTGATAAGGGGAGTGCTGTTTGCTTTCAAAATGTAATTGCAGGGAAGAGAAAAAGTGAAAAAAGGGGATCACTGAAATCAGGATGACTCTTCTTATTTGTGCTTTGGCCTTCAGAAAGTGAAGGTGAAATGAAGAGGTGATTGAGGGCTGGCCCTAGACTTGAAAGTAAAAGGTTCTGGGGAGTGGAGACAGGAGACTGCAGAACAAAAGTAAAAAAAGAAAGGAAGCAAGTGGGGAAAAAATACAAAGATAGTAAGGAGAAAAAGCCAAAATAATAAACAGAAAGAAGTATTAAACAGAAAGGAAGAGAAAGGAATAAGCAAAATAATATGAAAGAGATGATGCAAGAATGATTTTTGAATCGTCAGGTTCTTCAAAGACATCCATCCTGCATTTCAAGGCAGGCAATATTTTTAACCATCCCTTATCATTTTATAACAAAAGTATTTTGGGCCTAGTTCTGAGTATGAGTACTGGTGGTAATACTGCTGCGATATATGGTAATGATGTGATATCAGAGAGGAACAGGACAATTTAAAAATTGCTGACTCTCCATTTATTTTTGGTGTGGCTTTGGGGACATATTGTGACAGGTTTTCAAATAAATATATGTGAAAAAAATGATGAAAACTTAAGTATGAAAATGGAACAATCTATGATTTGAAGGCATAGGTAAAAAAGACAGACATTCAGTATTGGAAATCAGAAGTTTTCTGCTGTGTAAGAGTTAAAATACATTTTATGTTTACCTTTGAAAACAATCTTTCTCAACTTTACAATAGTGACCAGGGACACTATGAGGTGGAAAAAAATACCTGCTGTGGCCAACAGACAACTACTTAACATTCCAGGCACAATGAAATATGCACAGCAGACACAAGCAGTCTTGTGGGATCATCTCATCAAAACAAATTAAACTGAAATAAGATATAACTTACAGTATTGGCTTTTGGAGGTGTACAGCATTTTCTATGTACAAAAATTACCTTTACATTACAATGATTCTCTTTAGAAAAATAAGTGTTGCCACGCTTGTGTTACTTAAGGTAATATAATAGGAAAATCCAGGATTGTTTATCTTACTGCCAATAACAGGGCAAACAAAAATAGCTTAAATATCGTTCTCCAAAATTATTCTTTAGTCTTTTATAACACCATTTATTTAAAATTTCTCAGCTTCTTACAAGCATTAATTCATTAAGCGTTGGGATACTTACATTTCTCATGCACATTGGTAAATTGAGGCTCAGGCTGGCTGAGCTTAAAACAGGCATTAGATGTTTTGAATCATGGTTCCCTACTCGCCAGTGCCAGATGACACCTTTAAAATGCTCCACATGTAACTTTTTCCCCAGAACTCAGAATTAGTTAATCTTATGCTCTGAAATCTCAGGATGAAATGAATTGCCTTGTGTGCTTCTCAGTAAACCTGAAACTTTCACAGACTGGTAAAAAGAACAGCTGTAACAGCATCTTCAGTCTTATCAACAGACATATACTCTGTTTAAAAAAACACTACAGCAGCCTAATGGCAACGCTTTTTCTTTCTTAAATTAAGATTTTGTTCTGTAACTTCCCAATATGCAGAAATTATAATGCCGAAGGGAGGTATTACACTCCATTCAGAAGCAACACTGTTCAAGGGACACTTCTACCTTGCAGCAGTCCCATCCCCATGGGATGCTGCCCGCAAGCTGTTCCCTTCCTTATCTTCTCACCATCCCTCTGCTATTGACTTTATGAAAGAAGAGCACTGAGCAGTTCAGATCGCTCTCACAACAGGATAAAGCCTTTCCACCAGTTTACTACAGCTCAGAATAGTGCATAGAGGCTGGTGACTGAAGCCAGAAAGTGATTTCTTCCTACCACTCCAAAATATGGTCAAGCCTAGCACAGATGACAAGCAAGGACACTCTAAATACATCAACATAATCTTGTATTTATCTCCTGCAAGAGGCAGGCAGTGATAGAATAATCTGAACAGCTAATCTGAACAGCACCGCAATGCCACTGTGAACAATGCTTCAGGTCTTTCAACTCTAGCAAAAACGTTTAACTTCTCTGTTTCCTTTTTTTCTCTCAGACTAAAAGCACTAATTTCCACTTAAAAATCAAAGCAACGCTTTTAAAGAATATGCAATGTGCTGTGTAAAAAAATTTCTCTACTCTAAACAATGATACTATCCCAAAGTGTTCAGTTTAGCCAAGGATGAGATTCTGTTGTAGCACAACAGATCTACAGCCTACCTAAGAAAGAGCTTTACAGCAATGTTTCCAGTTGTACAAAAACTATTTTTAATGCAAGATCTGGGGTAAAAAAGAAGTTGGTAAGACTTCCTGTTGAATTGCTATTTAGTCTCTGAAATCTATTTAATGCAAAAGCAAAAGTTCAGTTTCATTCAAGTTCAGTATTCCCATATAACATACTAAAATACATGCATTCATTTTTGGAAGCTGAGCATCTTTTAACATAGTTGATTTGTTATTTTTCAGTGCTAGATTTTAAGCCAGTTTCTGTTGTGTAGAACAGTCAAGTCAATATAAGCACAGGCAGCTTGTGTAAGAAAGAAACTATTTCTAGCTTATGCAACCAACCCAGTTATGTCCCTTGGAGCAATTAGGCCATAAATAGCATGCAATCACTGACATAATCCATCAGATGTGCTTTACCACATGTTTACGTGTACTGTTGAAAGTAAAGCTATCATATCTTCTTCATTTGATAGCTGGTATTATGCTTGTAGTGTAACAGAAATCACTATCTATGAGATCCAAACGTTTACTAGAATTTAATTTTAGGTCATAGGAACCCAAGATTATATATATATGTGCATATATATAAAAAATTAATATTTTATATATCATTATATACAAATATTATTTATTATATCGTGTATGAATACATGAGCAACATTTCTGCCAAGAATTTATCTCCCCGTTAAGGCAGCGTCCATCATGAATGGGCTGCATCAAAGGAAGCGTGGCCAGCAGGTCGAGGGAGGTGATTCTGCCCCTCTGCTCTGGTGAGACCCCACCTGGAGTACTGCGTCCAGCTCTGGAGCCCTCAGCACAAGAAGGACATGGAGCTGTTGGAGCACGTCCAGAAGAGGGCCACAAAAATGATCCGAGGGCTGGAGCACCTCTCCTATGAGGACAGGCTGAGAGAGTTGGGGTTGTTCAGCGCACAGAAGAGAAGGCTGCGGGGAGACCTTATTGCTGCCTTTCAGTACTTAAAGGGGGCCTATAGGAAAGATGGGGACAATCTTTTTAGCAAGGCCTGTTGTGACAGGACAAGGGGTGATGGTTTTAAACTAAAGGAGGGGAGATTTAGGCTAGGTATAAGGAAGAAATTTTTTACAATGAAGGTGGTGAAGCACTGGAACAGGTTGCTCAGAGAGGTAGTGGAGGCCCCATCCTTAGAAACCTTTAAGGTCAGGTTGGACGGGGCTCTGAGCAACCTGATCTAGTTGAAGATGTCCCTGCTTACTGCAGGGGGGTTGGACTAGATGACTTCTAAAGGTCCCTTCCAACCCAAAGCATCCTATGATTCTATGATTTCAAATATGCTTTTGAGTTCAGAGTCCTGATACAGAAAAGGAATACAAAACAGTACCACTTTCAATGAAATAGCTACTTAAACACTAGCTAACCACATACAGAACAGAAAACAATACACAATCAAAATTTCAGTAACTTTTTTGGTATCTATTTTGACCTTCTCCGTTTAAAAGTATGGCTCTGACGGTACCTCTTAGTTAAAATCCCTTTTTTTTTTTAAGACAGCATCATGTAAATTAACAGACCACTGAGCAGAAATAAATACAATAGATTATCATCATTGCAGAAAATAAAAAGACTTGTTTTTTCATTTCACAGTTTCCCAGTATCACTTCTTAAAAACAGTTTTTCCCCCGTTACATGTAAAATTTGATGCTTTGAAAACATAGCCCAAAATCTCTCATTGCACTAGGCTCTGATAACCTGCCACTTCAAATTCTTGAGGGTTGCTAGTACAGTCTTCAAGTTTCATTTCTGGGAAAATGCTCGTTCTTCTGCAGCAATAATTGTAGGTTTTAAGCCTGATACATCACACATGAATGAAAAAGAATATATGTAAATGTCAACCATACCAAGACACAACTCCAATCCAATAAAGTAATTTTCATTTACATGGTGACAACAGATGAACCTCTGCTCTCTGTACTTAGAATCGTACAATCATTTAGGTTGGAAAAGACCCTTCAAATCATTGAGTCCAACTGTATAGAAATAATTAAATGTTGTCTGCCCAGTTATAAACCAGGGACCTTTTGCATGCAAGGCAAACATGATAACCACTACACTATAGAAACACTCCCTCTGTACTTGCTCACATACTCTGGGAGAAGTGCCTATAGTCAAAACAGTCATGGCATACAATTTTATTTATTCAATGTGTAGTGTAAAACTATAATTTCTCCTGTTCAAATATTAGATCCTATGTGTGTGAATGGTATATATTAGTATATTCGTCTGAGTTGACAGAAATAAGCTCTATAATTTCCAAAAAGTTTGCTAATGTGGCTCCCTAACACAGTTTTCAATACAGAATATGAAGTTAGTGTTGCCATGCTTTCATTTAGATCCCACACTAAGGAAAAAAAAAATTCACATAAATGAAGAGCCTTATTTGAAGTTAAATCTGACTTGTGTAAGTAACATTTAAACACTTACGTTTGTTTGCATAAAGGCAAATGGTTTTCTTGAACCCACAAGAAGATACAGTGCTTCTCTTGCAGGTTTTAGTACCTTGTAAGAACATAAAATTGTATTTTCCATTTCATTGTGACCTCTTGATAAGGTAGATCTCATTTGGATATGGAAGCAAAGGAAACTGAGATTTGGTGGCAGAGGTATTCACGTAAAAATCTTGACGTACAACTCCGCTACAAAAACCCTGAGGTTGCTATGTTGAGTAATTTAACATTAAAGAGAACTTAGAAAAGAGATAAATGAGGCAAACCCATATGTAAATTGGCTGTTAAGAATTTCTTCATTTTATGGTCTTTTTTTTAAATCTAATCTGTTTTACAGAAAACTAAAAACAAAATAATAAATTATACCCTTTTAGACAAATTCATCCTCAGAGTTTGGAGCAGAAAATTAAGATGTTCAGAGCCTCATAAAACTAAGTGCAGTTTAAATCAATCACACCTCTTATATGCAGCAAACAGAAGAAAAGCATCACTAAATTAGGTCTACAGACTCTGGAGCACTACGTGCTGCCTGGTGCTGGATGGTGCCCTACTAGCTTGCATAGGGAATCTGTCAGAGATGCCTCATCTGTTTAGCTCAGAGTTTAAATATAATAGACTCTGTAGCATTTAAAAGAGTAGAGGATTTAATTAATCCTCCTTAAAGATTTAGTGCTTTCTTATTTACTTTTTTAAGAAAATTGTGTTTTGGGATTACTTCTCTTGAATTGCAAATTTAGCTTAAACAGCTTATTAGTCTTCCTCACTAAAGGGATGTTCTTCAAAGTTAATGCAAGCTGTATTATTGGCAGAGCTGGGAATTTGAAAGACTAGAAAAGCCTGTCAGACTAGAAAAACAAAAGTGGGAAATACTGCCACATTCCTTCTAAAGTAATTCAGTAGCCTGAAGTTCAGTTAGATTCCACTGGTTATTTGCCACCAGCACTTTGCTTTACCTCAAGTCCTGAATGCTCATTTCATTATGGAGTTGTGCATTTCCAATTTTTTAACATGGTAGACATCTGGAAGTGTGGCCCACTGCCCTGAATGCAACATGCCAGGGGTGGTTGTATTGCAAAGGGTATATGGAAATAAGATTGCAAAGAAAACTTGCAGATGTCACCTGCAGCTCCGTGACATTGCAGATGTGTTTGTGTTTAGCACAGGTCTCCTCTACTGCTGCACACATTGATATCTAAGGGGAGAGAAATCAATAAGGCAATTATATTTGCAGTTATGCAGTCTTGATAGCAAAATCCCTATGCTGTTGAGGGCAATAGATCAGGCACAGAAGCTTCAGTGTGTCTCAGACTGGACACAGCAGCTCAGTACTCATTTATAGCATTATTAGTTACCTTTGAGTTTTATTTATGGGGTTGGTTTTTTCTTTTTTTTTTATGAGGTAGTCTACCCTCACATCCCACTGGAAACTAGGCTACAACCTTTGCTTTCTTGCACATAATAAAGCAGAAATGACAAATTATTTTTACACTTCAGCATTTGAAAGATGCAGAAGATGATGTGGTGCCTGTTAATGTGTGGTCCATCAATCATGTTATAGATCCACAACCAGAAAAGGCATAATACAGTAGGAGCGGAACACTTGCATGGTACTTTATTCTATAGTTCGCTGCACAATCTCAAGAATGATTGCAGCCACTCCAGATGCTGTAATGCATTTAAGTACACATATCAAGCAAAGTAAATGGAAATCACAAGTCTTAGGGGCAAAGCAGACTCTTTCTGTAGTTTTTTCCAGGAAAAAGGAGTCAAGGCTATTGTGCAGTTTTAGGCACTTCCAGAGAAAATATCACTTCATACCCAACACTGCAATCAAAAGCATCTAACAAATGTAATAATGTCAGCATGAATATCTGTGTGTTGATTTTTAGGTTCAGGTGACCTGCACTCAAAACCAAACTTTAAACTGAAATTGCTCTCCTCTGCCTTTGCAGTGCACATAGGAGCACGCTCATTGAAAGCCAGAGATAGCAACAGGGACACTGTCTCCATGCTTGCTTTCTCCTGGCCACACTCTAAAGGACAGTTTAGATGAGGCTAATATAAGGCTACTCAGGGTATGTCTGAATGACATCTTTAACTGTGGTGTAGATGTAAAGCAGCCTATGCACATCAGCATAGAGCTTTGCAAAGGGCACCTTCTGCAATGAGGTATGTTTGTCTAAGCAGAGCACCAGGTGAAAATGAAAATTGTTGATATGCAAGAAACTGTGCAGAGCTACCCCAGGTATGTATCCATGCCCTGAGCTGATGATGGAAAACATTCCTTGATCCCTGTCCCTTGCTAGGGGACCAAGCAAGGCAATAAGCATGAGCTGAGCCTAGGGTCAAGCACTTGCAACAGCACTTGTCTTGTAAAGACCCCAGGAGTGTCCATATACTCCAAGACTCATTTTGTCACAGCCTTTTCCATAATGTTACCAGAAGGATTACCAAAAATCTTAATTTTAAAAGTTACCTCATGTCCTGGTCCTTTGGACTGTATAGCTTTCAAAATACGCTTCAAAGCAGATATTCCTGTCTCATGTAGAAGTCTAGGTGAAAAAAAGGGATTTGAGAACAGGAGTTCTTATTTTGAAAGACATTTCTTTAGTATTTTGATACCTACAGCAAAAGGATACTTATACAGCCTTATTCTGTTCTCTGCAAGAGTTTATGAACAGAATATTACTACTGATAAAGAAATATATTAACGCTTATAAAACCACTGTTATGGTGAAGCAGGAACGAGTCTATAGATAAAATTATACTCTGTTAAGCAGCTGTTTACATTTGACTTCTACAAAACAAATATTTTCCTCTTGACATTTCTGAGGTATAGTCTTCACTGAGTAAAGTTCTTGTGGAGAGATTTTTTAAATTAATACAAGACTTTTCCAAGCTGCCAGAGTTGAAGGAGTTTTATTTTCCTCCTTCAGAAGTTTTATGTCCAGTATAGTATCTAAAAAGAAAAGCTGCTTCTGCCTAAAATGTTTCTGTGCTTTACATGAACAGAGTTTCTGATGAAACATCCATCTCTTTCATACAGTTCATTGTTAGCTTTCCTAAAACTGGACGTCCAGACTTGAATGAGGAGCTACTCTCCACAAACTAGTATTTGCAAGTATATAGGCTTCTTCCAGTTATAAGGTAAAAACTCCATTACAGTGGTATATATTTTTACAATCAAATTGGTGAGATGGTGGTACTTTACATAGCTAGATTTTCTTTTGCATAGAATAACACATTTAAAAAATAGCTGAGATTATGAAGGAAGCAAAAATAATACCTCTGCAGTTTTATTATTAATCGGGAAATTTTCAGAGAGAACATCTAAGACAGAGTAAAGTTTATAAGTATTCTTTCTATTATTAAAATATACTTGAAGGTTAGAAAGTAGCTGTTACGTTTATGGAATGGATATTTTATGTATCTATATATGTAAAAAAATCAGATTATCATAAAATGATAATATTTTTTCAGAAAGTAAGTTTATATGTTAGACAGTTTATGAATCTTCATTTAAGTTTCCAAGAGTTTTTTGCAATAACCTAGCCAGCCTCTCAGCTAGATACCTCTTGCATGTTACACAGCACAGAAAGCTGTATATACTTGTAAATGGTAAAACATCTTTTAACATGAAACAGCAACACATATTTTGTCAAAAAAGCATATATCCATATTTTGAATATTTGGATTCTTTTTTTGAATTTCACTATCACCTTTGTACATTTTAAAATAAATACAAGCAGATTTGACCTAAAAACCTCTCTATACCATTTACATCATTTTCAGACTTTTTTTAATGTTCAAAGGACCTAATTATAGAAGGTCTTGAACTGCTAATAACTCCATCCAACACTAACTACACACAGGATGTAGCACAGTTACTGAAATGTCATCATGATTTCAGTCACGTTTTCTTCTAATGCGTCAAAATTGTTACTTCTGTTCTGCATTAGAACTGAAATGGATAAATCATAGAATAGAATCATAGAATCATTTGGTTGGAAAAGACCTTTAAGATCATCAAGTCCAACCATACCTGTCCACTATTAAACCATGTCCCCAAGTGCATTGTCTACCCGTCTTTTAAATACCTCCAGGGATGGTGACTTGACCACTTCCCTGGGCAGCTTCTTCCAATACTTGATAACCCTTTCCATGAAGAAGTTTTTCCTAATATCTAATCTAAACCTCCCCTGGTGCAACTTGAGGCCGTTTCCTCTTGTACTATCACTTGCTACTTGGGAGAAGAGACCGACGCCCACCTCACTACAACCTCCTTTCAGGTAGCTGTAGAGGGCGATAAGGTCTCCCCTCAGCCTCCTCTTCTCCAGGCTAAACAACCCCAGGTCCCTCAGCCGCTCCTCATAAGACTTGTTCTCTAGACCCTTCACCAGCTTCATTGCCCTTCTCTGGACACGCTCCAGCACCCCAATGTCTTTCTTGTACCGAGGGGCCCAAAACTAACACAGTATTCGAGGTGCGGCCTCACCAGTGTCGAGTACAGGGGGACAATCACTGCCCTACTCCTGCTGGCCACAATATTCCTGATACAAGCCAAGACACTGTTGGCCTTTTTGGCCACCTGGGCACACTGCTGGCTCATATTCAGATGGCTGTCAACCAACACCCCCAGGTCCTTTTCTGC
>VYZW01021793.1:11750-34047 GCA_013401315.1 Balaeniceps rex
CAGAAGATGTTTCAATAGATAATACAGAGAAGAGGAAGGAGGAGCTCTGCTGGTGTTTTCCACTCCGTTTCTCTGGACAAGACTCCTGTTCATCCAGAAACCAAGTAGCTCATGTCACACCACACAAAAACAGATGGAGAGAAGTCATCTCAGGAAAGAGGGTCACTTAGTTTGAGGGCAAAGATTGATTCTGGTCAAGTCAGAAGGAACTTGAACAAATTCATCCATTAATTATCAATTTCTCCATTAGCTGAATGAATAAATGAAAACACAGTTTTATCTGAATTTTTATTTCCTTCCTCCTTTCTTGAACCCTGTGAGGGGAAAAAGAAAGAAAGAAACTAAAAAGCAGACCGATAGCTGCAGTTTTGGTATCTTCACTACCCTTTATGCCAACACACCAGGAACAGTCATCCTGATACCTCTCCCCTCTACTCGCATTTAAAACTATAAAAGGAACAACAATTCTGGCATACAGACTTGAGTCTATATGCCAAAATTAATTGGTAGATTGTATTAAAAAAAAAAAGAAAGAAGAAAAAGGACTGCACTGCACAAAAAGGAATAACCTTAAATCCAGGTAGTTATTTTTCAAAATATACAAATAATCACAGATGTTAAGCTAAATTCAGACTACCTCCAAACTTAAGACAACAATAAAGCTTTTATTTTATTACATAGTTGGTAGGAAGACCATAAAGACAAGAAAAACAAAAGGTATGTGTTGTTAGTGGAAGTAATCTGAACCTACATTACTGTACTTTGCAGTTCTCAATTTCTGCACATACCTAGCACACACTGCTTTGTTAGGGGGGAAAGACTATCCTCAAAGGAAGAACAAAATTCCTAGGAAAAATGTTAAAATATATTCTCCTTCTCTATACTGGAAATTTATATTTGAAATACAAAAGCATTAGCTAGGGGTGGGCTTCCAAACTGAAGCATGTTTAAATACATGAAAAGAAAACCCTTACTTTGGAAGCCATATCAGAAAGCAACAGTCAAGTAAATTGGAGTAGGCTGATACACAATAACTGGATTCCATAAATACGTTCACTACTTTCTGAAGCATTATTTGGAAGAGATACTGCTGTACTTAGCCCAACAGTTCCACTAAACTGAATCCAATTAACAACTGCAATTTCTACTTTTAGACTATGTTATTTTTAAAAATGCTATTTTATAGCATATTTCTTAGTGCCATCTATTTTTCTCCTACCACTATTAAGGAGTTCACTGTTCCAATTTAAACAATCCAAAAAATCCAATATGTTTCAGGCATTAAACCAATTTTGCAATCTTCCCCACTTAGTCACTTGTAGTGACTTGATTTTGCAATTTATTTTTCTTTAACCAAATGTCACTGATTTTTGCCAAGTATTCACATGAGGGGTACTTTCTTGAGTTAGGAAAGGTACATGGGAGCTACGTAGAACACAACCAGTCATGAAGATTTGGAAAGATGCACTAACAAAATCAAACTCTTCCTTCAATGTATTTACAAGCTGAATAAAACAAAAGCAGCAAAGTTACATAAACAGCATATTCCAAGTGTCTTCTTTAGTATTATAAATAGCAAAAAAATATTCCAAGGCTACAGAGCTGAGAAAATAAATGTAGCACCATAACATAGCAAACATTGGATGGAGATTGTTACTAGTAGACCTCTGGTTGTCAGTATCACACCAACTTCTCCTTCTTGCCCTACTGCTTTAGATGGCTACGCTTCAATCTTCGGCTTCAAGTGAAAGAGGAGAAATAAGTATAAAAGTAAGGTTCCCTGGCTCTGAGACCATCAGAGTGTGAGAGAAAGCTCCCAGCATCTTCCCACACCATGGAGCATGCAATGGCACTCCATTCCTTGTGGTAGTATACTCCCCACATTAGCTGGATTCATTTAAATAACTTCAATAAATGTGTGCATTTAAAAGCAAATTCTTTTCCAGAAAAGCATCCTTAAAAAAACAAAACAAAAACCCAAAACAAAACAAACACCAAAAAAAGGACAAAGCTCAAATCTTTTCCAGTGCATCTACTGGCAGTGCCCTGTGGGGCAAGGGGGAAGATGTATATTTGCCATGTCATTAATCTATCTGACTTTCTTCGCTAACCTCAGTTTCATACACTAAAAGCAATAATCACAAGGAGCCACTTCAATACACTTTGAGACCAACCAAGTGGCAGGCTGGAGACTTTCTTCCCTGCTCCTCAATCTCTAGGGTCAAGCTAGGATCAAACTACATCTCACCCCAACTTCTAGCAAGCTTTTCTGCTGGGTTCATACCAGTTGGGTTGCTAATACTGTTTCCCCCTCGCTGTCTGGGAACCTAAGTGTTCTCTGAGCAATGATTGCATTTCGAATTACCTACTTACTGCATGATGGGTTCGTAAGGAGGGTTTAAGCTTGAAGACCCCCTCCAAATTCTGGGTTTTCAGATAAAAACAGCTATCCTACAGCTGGAAGTAGCAAGGGATTTCAGAAACACTTGCATCAATATCTCAGAGTCCTCTAGCCTTCTCATACCCTATAGATGCTACTTCAAGTTACTGCCACTAGCCCAGAAGAGTTTCAGCTGAGATGCCTGAGAAGACAGTTCCATTTCTAAAGAGGCTCTGGGAGAGAAAAAATACCAACAGATCTTAAGATAAAAATCCACATAATCACTGTTAATAATTAACAACCACAATCAGAATAACAATTTGTTCTTCAGATAAAAATTGGCAAGCATCATTTTGTTTATCGTTAAAACAAACTTTGTGGCTTATTACATCCTCCCTTTCTTTCTTTCTCTTTTTTTTTTTTTTAAAATCTGCAACAAGCTTATATTAAAAATCCACACACTGACAACTAACTTTTCAATATTAACAAGCAAACAGTATTCTTGATGCCAAAAGTTTTTTCCAACTGACTGAAACTGACTTTTTCAGCACTGATTGAAACAATTACGTATAAAGTGTGCTTAGCCCAGTGAAGCAGAGCAACAGTGAATAAAGACTATGGTTTGTTCATTTGCTTCAAACCTAGAGCAACAGTACTCTGCAAAACTGAAGTAAGCCTGAACCCTTGTTTGCATTTCAGAACAAGAGCTGTGAAGTTGTATTGTAGATAAGGGGAAAGTGAGGTTTGGGACACAGTGCACATATAAATCTCAACTTTATGTTTGTTTTTTTTTTTTAAAAAAAAAAAAAAAACATCTACCAACCAACATGGAAAGAGTATAAGCAATAAAATTTGTGACAACTTAGGACAACAGAATGTCTTCAGTCGCTCCATTTGCAGTATACAGGACCTAAAACACCATGGGGCTTTAAGGCAAATTCTGACTCAATGGCGATATTATCACAAGACGTCAGCTACTTCTAATACTGCAACAGCTAGGCAATCTTTCAACTGGGGGATCTCCTCTCTCCCCCAAAAGAAAAACACCCTTTCCCATCATTTTAAAAAAGCTACTGTGAGGGAGAACAAGTACCAACATTTGCTGTGGTTTTTTCAACACAGATGAATTTTCGGACTACCTACTTTTATATGTAGTATGAAGTATGTATTTCCTGGTAAGTAGGAAAACAATACAGGTAGCTGTATATATGGAGACTTTTCACTTATGCCACGTACTGAGCAAGACTAAATATTTCATTCAGAAATGAAATAAATTACATTATTTTAACAACTGAAAGAAGTAACTGCATAAGCAAAAGTAGGAATTCTTGTTTTTTTCCCAATCCTGACTGTACCTGCCAAGTCAGTGCATGTCAGCATCTCATTACTACGACCCAGCTACTTGTGAGTCTACTCAGTGGGTAGCTGAGAAGTTGGTGTTTTCTTCTGTCTTTGACATACCTCTTGTTTTGAAAGACAGCATTCATGAACATTTGTTAAATTACCACCTAAAGTGATTTATTAAGAGGAACAGCTAGCACCAAGAGCTGCTTATAGCAAGACAAATTTTCCTAGACTGCCTTGATAATTAGATTCAATCAAAAATTGTACCAGGAAGGGTAGGTATACAAATGCCAATGCATTTTGTTCACAACATCCAAGCACATGGTTATTTTGGAGCCTTAAATACTTCTGGGCTTGATTCACTGGTGCTGTGCCCTGTGTGTGGCTGCAATTTAGCAATTGAGAATTTGGTATAAAAGCCAACAGTACCAAACCAGAACAGCAAAGATTTTGTACTTGCTTTGCAGTGGTTTGAAAGAACATGCGCGAACAAAAAAAGACTTTTGGTTTATCCAGTCAAGTTTTACCTCGTGTGACCCCCAAAAAGATCTGAAAATGGTTTTATGAAATTGGATTAAAAAAAAAAAAGTCAGACAAAAAACAACTTGTGTTCCCAGGAATGACTGAGCTTCCCTCACTTTGCACATGCTTTCATACTGGGATTCACTAATAATTTAAAAAAGATACAGTGTTCCCTTCTTGCTAGATATTTGTGTATTTACTCACTACAGA
The DNA here is from genome assembly GCA_013401315.1 of Balaeniceps rex. NCBI lineage: Eukaryota > Metazoa > Chordata > Aves > Pelecaniformes > Balaenicipitidae > Balaeniceps > Balaeniceps rex. The sequence continues at coordinate 16,207 of VYZW01021793.1, forward strand.
AAAGCAGGCTTACAGTAGCAGTCGAGCTGGCTCAAAGCTTTTTGGCAGCACAAGTAAAACTCAAGTTTCCCCCCCCTAAAGAGGAGAAGCTGGGACTGTGTTTCTTAGGGCTGAAAGGAGCATGGCCTGGGGGAGCACTCCAGGGCCAGGCTCGTGCTTTTGCTGCTGTTAGGAGGCAAAAGATGACCGATGGAGCGCTGCTCTTCCTAACCCTCAGCGGTAACTGCCACCTCACACAGCCCTTCCCACTGGGCACAGCAATGGGAGCAGCAGCAGCTTCCAGCTGCTCACTGCCTGGGTAATGCCACCTGTGCTGGATGAAGATAAGGCTGGAGGACATCAGCAGTGGCAGAGGGAAAGTCAGCGCCAAGGGGCAGGAGTTCATGAGGCACTGTCTCTGATCCACTGAAACAGTGCTGTGTAACCTTCCTAATCATTCATTTTTTTTTCTCCAGAAGTTCACAGACCTTCCTGTACCGTCTTGGCAAGATCAAAGCAATGGAGGCAGAGCAGACTATCATTCACTGACAGAATAGGACCAGCTCTCAGAAGAACAAGACAATCAGTTTTGTACCACTTCAGGTATATGCCACTTTTCAGATTTTCCTGATGCAGAATCTCAGAAAACAGGAGAGTTTTATCTAATCACCTGAACTCTTTCACTCTTGCACGTTCAGGCCCACATTAGCGAGAAAAATTTTAACAGTTTATTAATTTTCAGCAAGACTCTTCAGCTGCTCCTACAACTGCAGCACCAAGAGAACATTAAACAGACAATAAACATTGCTCATCACATTACTTATAAATGCTTTCTAATCCCTGACAGAATTAGCTATATGTGGATAGACAAAATATAATCAAGTATCTCCTGTACACTTTCTGATATTTAAAAAGGAAAAATTGTGAAAATTCATTAAAATACAGACATTATCTGTCCATGTTAATCACCTAACTTACGCTAAAATTCCACTTGCTATCTGGAGACCTATACTGACATTCACAGAACATTTAATCCAGTATTCCTCTCCAGACTGTGTTCCTAAACTCTTGGAATCACTGCCTGCTTTGTTTGTGAAGCAGACCTGCTGGGTTCATTCATCTTCCTTTACGCCAAATTTTTTGTTTTTCCAGAATGAAATTGGAATTATATAAAAATACAACAGCCCGCATAATCCATCTTGTATTTTTCAGTTGTTTTTCAAAGAGGAAGGGATTTAGAAATGTGGTTTAAAACATTTCGTTTGAACAGGACCATCCAGAGATATAATCCTGAGGTACTCTGCAATTCAGTTACCACTGAAATTAAAATCACAGTTTTATATTCAGTATGGAAACATTCATCTTTCTGAATACAGAAAGCCTGCTGATTCCACAGTTCTGGGACACACACATTAAATCATTCAGATCACTGATCGTGCTGCTGTCTACCCATTTGTTACATTCTCAGATGAGCTGCAGTGGAAAGAACAACTGGAAGGTCACAGTTACTAGGAAAGAAGAATTAGGGTTGAGCAGAGTAGAAAGAAGACAGGAATCAGGCTGAATTTATTAAATCAGGGCTTTCTTTGCTGGCGGGGTAACAAAAAACTTCTAAGTCAAGTCACACGCAGTACTGTTCCTACCTAGAATGCATCCCATGATGGGCAGCTCACCAACTCATATTCACTCATGTTGAGTCAAAGACTGAAGAACTACAGTCTGGCCTCAGCAGGTAGATAAAAACAACACATTCTAAAAACTGCATTTTGGATTGAAAATAGCCTTCTATTTACAAGAAAAACATTTAAGTTTCTTATGAAAGCTAGTCTGTTTCTAACACACAGAGTTGACCAATTTCTGAAGCATTACAGCCAGGCCCATCCTCCACAAGAGGAGGTAGTAATTTTTTAGGGAAGTTCCTGCAGACCAGTGGTCACTTGGCTCCAAGGGCAGAGGAAGACCAGTGGAACTGTATCACTTTACCTTTGTAATTCACTAAGCGCTCTATTTGTGGATGGGCTAGGGTTTAGCCTCAGGAAGTTCTGCTTTAAATTGAGATGAGTGAGGTCTTGGCTATAAAACAGGTTGGCAGGCAGGTGCTCCAGGCTGCAGCATGAAAGATCCACTGAGCTTATGCGTTGTGATGCAACCTGGAAGTCAAGAGGTACACCAATAGGTTAATACTGTAGTAAAACAAGAACATTTCCTTCACCTCTACTAGCACAAGATAAACTGTTTTTAAGCACAGCAGAAGTCAGTGACAGCATATATAGCTGATCTAACATGGTTTACATCATTGCTGCAAGTTATGTCAGGATCTCTTGCTTTGCCTCAGCGCTAAAACCAGGTCCACAGGTGGGTAGTAGGGGGAAAAGCGCAAAGGTTTGTCAAACTAGTAAGCGAAATGGATTCATTTTCATCAATGAAGTTATGCGACAGTCTACAACGAGAAAAAAAGATAAAGAGATTTAACATAAACTTTACTTTAGTCCTTTATTTAGCAAGTAACAGCAGCAAAAACATAGCACAGAAGCCTTCTATATTGCTGCATGACTGGTTAGTATACCCAAGTGAGTGGAGGTGAGGGGTAACAGTCATCATCCTATCTTGGTTTCAAGGGTCAAAAGCAGGTACTAAAAAGCAGAAGAAAGAGTTACCCCTTTTATATCTTACTGGAGGGGAAAAAAAAAAAATCACGGTGACAGCAGCAAAGCACCGAGCACTCATCTCTTCTCAATGAATTAGAAAATTGTCCAAGAGTGGTAAAAATGTGACAAAACCAAAACTGAGATTTGGGGGTTTAACACTGTTTTCTAGAAAAGGGAAGGTAAAACAAACATAGTCTATAGAGGCTAAAGAAATCATACCACCTAGCACTACATATAGCTAGCATCATTCCACAGAGACCTACAGGCAACAAATTAAAGTAACAGCAAGCAACTCTGCCCCTTACCAAATCTCTAGGATACAGCTGGGTGAACTACCTCCTGCTGCTTTACTTATTTACTAGTCTTTATTTAAAAAAAAGAAAAAAAACCCAACCAAACAAAAAACCCACACTGCAACACAGAATTCTTGTATTTTCTGTCCACTACTATTAAAAATATCCTTTCCTAAAATACAGCCATGGAGCTAGCTACATGACAAAGCACTGCCATGCAGTAGTACAAGGCAGTGAGGATGGTGGGCAAGGAGGAGGGGTCAAATGCTAGAAGGATGAGAGGTGGTGTTGTAGCAGGCATGGCTTAGATCAGAGGAGGAGAAGCAAAGAACTTCACCACCGTTTTAGACTTCTGGGACTGCACAAACAGTGCTCAAATGGTTACATGTTCTGTCAGCTGCTCACTGCAAGAGAAGCTATCATACTGGCCTCACATGCTAGGATTCTGGAAGTACAAACACCATGTCTAAGGGACAAAGATAAAAAAACCCAACAACTCATAATCAATGCCCCATGACAGTCTGTAAGAGCTTCTGAACTCTGATTAAGGAGACACCACCCAACTTTCTGGGCAGAGATACAGCCCTTGCCATAAAGTACCCTGAACCTAGAGACATCATGTTTTGCTGGTGTAAGTGAAGTAGCTTGCCACTGAAAGGAAGGCCAAGGAGTTTTTTCTCCCTTTCCTCTCCAGTGCAAGCTACACAGGCCTCAGGATAAGTGATCTCTATTATAAACACAGCCATAAGCTTCGAGAGGAACAGACGGTGCAGTGTTTTTCCCTAATGCAACCATTAATAATCCAGTCCTCCCACATCCATTAAAATGTTCGAATTTTTGTTACTCAATTAGTTCAGCCCTTTTGTTACTGCAGCTACTATTTTTCTTCCCCTCGTAGTATTAGACAAAAATTATTCATAGGCTATTCTAAGCAGTAATTTCTGAAAGCCAGGTATTCAGTCTATTTATGGTGCCAAAACCTGCCTGGTACGATAGAGTCCTCATCACGCTGAAAACACAAGAGATGAAAAAGTGCTGACATCCGTTAAATTAAAAAGGAGAATGTGTAATTTCAGGTGTAATGCTTACATACACTGTTCCTTCAACTACTTGTTTGGAACGTGATATGAACATTAATAAGCAACCCAGCAGTGCTTACCAAGGCATGTCATGCTAAAAATATCTAAAGTACCAGAACTGGTAACTCTGAGCATGAACCGTGATAAAGTAACCAAACAAATCAAAATTCTACTCTCGTCTCAAAAAAGGATGCAAATCCTTTCTTAAAATCATTAAGCCCCGTGAAAAAGCAATTTTGTTTTTACAAGTTGTGTGTTCTGGTTATTTTTTGTTTACTTGTTTTTTTTAAAGGAATCACTTTGTTATATGAAGAATTTCATGCAATTGACATATATTCAATGACGCCTCTACCACAGCGATGACTGCAAAAGTTAAAACCACATTTTAAAATTTAAAATGCTAGTTCTGGAATCAACTATAATTGTATTGAAGTCTTTTTTTGTTAGCAAAACAGTACTCTAAGAATTAACGTCTGAATCGTTACAAGGAATACTCATGAATACACATAGTTACTCTCACAGGCAGGGATAAAGACTTTTCTCTTTTCATTGCTCAATACTGTTCTGTAACAAATTCCTAGAGAATAGAGGAACAAGATGAAAAACAAAGAGTGACAAAGGAGAACAACATCTTAACAATACTTTGGTTCACCAGAAACTTTCATCAGTTGTTTTGAAGTTGAGCGTTGAAATTCTGAAATGATATTGTTCCCAAATGGAACAATAAAAGGAATATTTCAATCTTGCAATCATCTTCAATTGACTTAAATGCAGTAAGACTGTATATGTGTGTGTTTGCTATTGTTTATTAAGAGCAACACATTTTTCTAAAAGATGATACAGGTTTTAATAAAGCATTGGGCTTCCTTGACTCACTGGGAAATCACTGCAGAGATATGCTGATAAAGGGTAACGAAATGCTAACTAGAATATCCCTTATAGTCAAAGAATAAAAAGCATCTGAAAGAAGGGACATTATCTGCAGAAAGTAGGGCTTCCACTAGAATGAAAAAAAAACCAAAAAAACCCCAAACCAACAACCCAAGACATTCTACTGTAAATAAATACCCCAACAAGTTATCTGGGCTGGGTTCAACAGACCTGTGCTCCAATAAAAACACAGAAGAGCCAGTGTGGTAGCAATGCTAGACAGAAAGGCTTTCTAGATATATGTAGAACCTGCATCAAGTGTTCATTATGGCTTATTTGGTGTTTTCTTTTGGAAAACTCAAAAGTATCACTGTTTTATATGCTTTATGTACATATATAAAAATGAAAAACGCAAGCAGCACAGTTCATGACTCCCCAGGCAGAAGCTGCCATTGCCCAGAGCGGTTGCTAGAATGTCTTCTCCTCATGTCCTGGACTGCATGCATCCTTAACGCTTGTTTTCACATGAAGCCCCTGTTGCATTTCCAGTACTAATAACACGGGGCAAATGACTGGGGTAATGACCTTCTTGGAAGATGGTGTGTGACACCCTCTCAGTTACAGCAGCTACAGCATAAGCTGTAGAGTCAATACCTGTCTTTGCCAGAGAAGCAAGACGCTCAACACTTAGGCAGCAGTGTAGCTCAAACACTTAGCAAGATCTTGTACTTTTTGAAGTACTTTTCAGTTGGGATTTTTAATCATCACAAATACAAAGAAACAAGATGAAACATGTGGCTTGTCTCCATTCCCTCAATATGATTTTTGAACACTTTATGGCCAATCATTGTATTGCAATGTCTCCCATTGTAATACCAGAGGAGGAGTAGTAACAGGGTAAGGCCAAACGCAACCTTGTACATCAAACCACAACATCCCATGGAAGACTTTTTTTCTCCAGCTCCTGTTGCAACCTCAGTTACATAGCCCTGGCCTACAGTGTTTTAAGTTCAGTGGTTGGTTTGTTTTTTTTTTCCTGGTCTCCATGTGAGTATAGCATACTGAAGTGCAGTTTTGAAGAAGTGGTATACAACTATAGCACATGTACTACACAGAGCCCTGGATCTACCCACTGCAAACACCAAAAAGCTGTCATCGTGCTTTTAATTTTCCCCTGGCAGCAATAAAATGCAGCTTTATTCTGTGAATACCACCACAAATAATGCTGCCGGTGAGCTCTCTCCCTCCCTCAGGTAGTACGCCTTCTGCTACTCCCCACCTAAGACCTACACATGTGGCAAAGAACTAGGAGTCTCCCAAACATGAAAACTCATTTTCAAATACATGTTACTTGTGCCAGAATAGTACTTATAAACAACAATTCACAAAAGCCAGCAGTACCTTAAAGAAAAAAGGTTTCATCAAGGTGTTCCGATTTCTATAAACAAAGATTTTTTTAACAGCATTTCAAGACTGGTGAAATTCTGGTATGGGTTCACTGTAAATCTTTAGCAGCTGGCAATAAAAATACAGAAAAATACTTATATCAACCAATATTCTTGCCTCTTCTTGCTACACAGGGCTAAAAAACCGCTTTGCTTTGTCCATCAGTATAATGCCACCTCTGTCACCGAGCTATGCAACAAGACTGATTACCGTCTTTGTTTTAAAGCCTTGGCTATACTACAAAAATGATCTGTTGCTGACAATGGATGTCAGCAATGCACACAGCTGAACCCAGCTGTATGGACAAACATGAGCTTTGTTTACACAAGGACATCTTTTGGTGTGACCTGTGGTATGAATTTAAACCAACGTAATTATGTCTTTTTCCTGTTTACCCTCATCCCATTCCTTATAGCTCTATTCAGATAAGAAATTACTATTTAGGACTTCAACAGAAGACAATTAAAATAACTAAACAGCCCACATAGTAAAGGCAGCCAAATCCCCAGTCTGTTTGAACTGAGTTGATGATGTTAAATTACACCTGCTGTAGACATGCTAATGCAAAGGCAGTGTAATTTTTCTCCTTTAGGATTTGTTTTTAAACAGTTCGATAATCATCACATCCCACCAATGCATGCATAAGGCTTAACTAAACAGTGATACGTACGCTTGAAATATTTAAACTAACCGCTTAGCGCAAACAGGTCCTCCTCAAAACTAACCTTGCTTCAAATCCTAATCCTCCTTTCTGTTCGAACATCAAAGCCCCGCTTGGCAGAGAGGCCTCCCTCCGCTGAGCTGAACTCCACAGCCAGGAAACACATCGGTGCCCTCAGCTGCAGTCAAGAGCTGAGGAAATGTTCAGACTGGTAAACAAGCTAATGCCAAAAACCTTAATCGAAGAGGGGGGAAAATAAGAAAAAAATGCTTTCTTTTGCTTTGAAGCCATATATTTTCATTTTTAAATGACAGCTTTTAAAATGGGTGCAGTCCAAAGGGTGAAAAGGTAATGGCTTTTCCGGCCTCTCCTTTTTGTTTCTTTCAAACATTAAATTAGATGCGTTATAACTCAAGCTAAGGGCCTTGCAAAGAAAAGAGAAAACTCAGCAGAAGCTTGAAAACATGTCAGTCAGATTCACAAACCCAACAGGCAATGCCATAGGTAAGAGCCGTAATTGCCTACTAGGACGAAGGGCAGGAGCGCACGCCGGTGTGGCAGCATTCACAGGGCGCATGCTTCTCGCCCCATCACTCCTCTGTGGGCATTGTAGCCAACAGCCTCTGGTTCAAATGCCTCATGCCACCGAGACTCAGGGGCACAAAGATTATTTAACTTGTCCCTGCTCTCCTCTCCTTAGCTCTGAACAGAGATTTATATAGCACGCAGAAATAGCTCACTTCTACTTTTTGGCCCTTGTGCAAAGCTGTAACAAGTTAACTGAAAACAGCAGTAGCAAACGCGTGTGGGGAGGGGGAAGTGTGGAGGTAACGAAGCAGAAGTTACGCCCCTTTACCCTTCATGATAGAGTCCAGAAGAAATTTCAGACATGGAAGTCAGTGTCCCAGGTTTAGCATCAAGATCTTGAAAGAGACAATTTGTCAAAAAATGACATTTGTCACCTGCCATTTAGAAATGTTTGGTACTATCTGAAGTCATTAAGTATTTTTGTTCCTCCAGGAGGACCTCTTTTAGAGATCAGGTACTGGTATCAATATTACACAGGGAGTGATAGCAACACTGTTACCTTGGCAGTAGTCACGCTGGGATGTTCAAACTGATTAAGATCCCTGCAAGGACAAGGCTTAAGATGCAACCTGGAGTTAAGGGACAGTAATTAGCTGTAGCATTAAGCTACTTATAATTCAGACATGTAAATCTCCATTTGGTGGAGCAAGGAATATTAACATCCTTAAAACAGCTTGACTGAAAACAATTCATCTGTAAATATTGCAAAACAGGTGACAGTCTCACAAAAATTGAGAAATACCCCTTTTTTTCTTTACAACTTGTGTTAGACTTAATTTTTTACCAAGACAAGCTGCTGTACGGCCAGCAAGCAGACTTCGCAATGAGCAGCCCTCAGCAAAGACTTCCTTTCAGCATTTACTATAGATTTCAGACTCTTGCCAGTGAGACTTCCAATAGTTGTTCACTTGTCTGAGTCTCCCCAGTCCCACGTGGAGAGGGTTGTGGGGTTTTGTTTGTTTGTTTTAATAAGAGGTTATGCTAGACCCTCAGTTTCTGACCTAACACAGCTGCATCATATGGATTAATTCTACAGTGAGATGAACTCTCTTCATGGCATTATTTCATAGTAACTCGGAAAGGCCTTTGTATAAAACACTCTGACCCAAGTGTTTTATAATACAAACAATCATGACTATAGCTCTACTGGCCCGGGGCCTAAAACTGGTCTCCAGCACTCATTCCCTCTTCTCCCTGGAGACCTTCTCCCACTGACTACAGAAGCAGCCTAAAGAGATCAAACGTCCCTAAAATTAGTTTTTGCTAATAATACCTCTTCTTTTTTCCTCCCTGCTAGACTTTGCTTGGAAAGGCTCTCAGTGTTACAGCCAGTTTCAAGACCAACTCAGTTATCACCTTATACGTTCTGAAGTACTGTGCAACATGTCAGTCCCTGCAACCCCCTCCAGTCTCACTGGATCTGTTTGCCACAGACACTTAGTTCCCCTGAGCTTCAATAAGAGAAAAGTTACATTTCTTCACTCACTCCCACCCCTCTACCCCCAGAGATTACCAAAAATACTTTGGGATCCTGCTGGATTGAACACACCTTAAAAGGTAACATCTGCGACACCTCACTGAGCTTCTAGCTGTAAGCCATGGCAATACTTTCCTGTATTTATGCAAGAGCTGCACAAATTCAGCTTCAATAATATCAGAATCTGATTTAGAGGCTTCAAAAGACGTTACTTGAAAGCTATTCCAGATGTGTGGGCGATACCTAGTTTTCCATTCTCACTCTTGGCTGCAATACTTCAATAACTACTGTATTATTAACTGAAGGCAGCAAGTCCAAAACAAGGACCACAGACTCCCTATATTTCAGCAAGGAAAAAGGAAAAATTAAAATACTGAAGCTATAGTTTGGCTAGAACAGAAATTAAGAGAAAAGCTTGAAGTCACCAATTACACCACTTTGGAAACAGCTGAACTATTCTGACATGGAAAACTAACCAGCTGAGCCAAAACACCAAGCTTCCCTCCCAAACCATTAAGAGAGACACTACAATGAAACACACTCAGAAGTTCATTTCTGAAACATCAACTAACCTCTAACAACAAAAGGCACAAAATAATAGGGTTTGTGGGGAAAGAGGAGGAGGAACACTTTCAAGTGTTACCATCAAACAAGAAATAAAACTGGCTTTGAGTTTGCTTTGCCCAATCTTCTGCTTTGAGACTTGAGACGACAAGAAGCCACCCACAGCAAGAACGACCAGATATGACTGCAGAGTAGTCATCCTGAATATTGAAGAATTCACGCACACACAAAAAAGGAAGTCAAGTTCCGCATGGAAACCACAGGTTTGTTTATGTTTGAATACTCGTAATCACCGCTAAAAGGAAGCTGTGGGTTTATTTTTAGGGATCTATTTTTAGAGAAAGCATTATCTCAATATTGTCATTTTATGGTATTAGAGGAAAAAATGGTTTCCTTGTACTAAACTTAGAGTCATCACGTTTCCTGTAAGTAAGGATCAACTCAAAAAAAACCCCAATGAGAAAATCTTTCTGGGTTCTTTTTTCTTCACTAGACATTGAATCAACAGTTGCAAACAGGCTAATGATGCCTCTTAGTCTCACAAATTTGAAGAAACTTGCTTAGTCTCACAAATTTGAAGAAACTTGGATAGTTGTTATCCTTAAAGAAAACAAGCTTTTTGCAGAGCCTTGAATTTGGTTAAAGGCTATTTTCAGAAGATGCCTCTGATGTTGGCATTACACTAAAGTAATTTTTAGGTCATACTAGTATAGACACTCATTTTCAAGCCTCCACGCGCTACCAGTGTAAGAAACAAACCAACTACTGCACAGTCACCCAGCACATCCCTGACCTCCAACCTGTCCCCAACACACACACAAACACGGTAGCCCAGAATCACAATGGTAAATTCAAACACATGGAGTAAGTCTACAAAGTTGTAAGAAAATGTCAGAAACTCTTAACTGCAACACAAATAGTTTGTTGGACACAATTCTCTGCAGAGTTATCAAAGGTAATAACCAATAGGCAAAGGTAAAAGCAAAAATACACATCTAGAAATTCAGATCTCACTGAAACTAAGGTAAAGTTCCCTATAGTTTTCCTCCAGAAGAGGGATATCCATTGCTTAGGAGGCTAAACAGACACCTGGAGAGGAGATACTGCATCCAGTGACTCTAAAGTGTAAATTGGCAGCACAAGTAACATCCCGAATAACTTAGAATAAACTACCTTATCCTTACATATGATTTTTCCCTATACTTGCCATTGGCACCACTCTCTGGTCAAGGCTCTGGCAAAGGTATTCTGAGCTGGTTCTGACCAATAAGCATTAGAAAAGCCTGTCCTTAATGCCTCCAGAGAAAACTGAGGTTTGGTAATAAAAACCCCTGCAATGACGAACTCTGTAAAGACATTACAGCTCATTATAGTATCTATAAACACACGCGAAACAGGTCAATCGGCTAGTGGGCAAGCCAAGGCAAGTCCAATGTACGGCTAATTTAACCATAAGACTAGTGCCTTCAAGCCTTATTTACAGGCTGAAGGACGTATTTTGTATTAAAAAGCTCTACAAAATCTGTTTTCCACACTGAAGTTGGAACCTGCACTTCAGTCTTTCTCCTGGATGACCATGCCTGATGTGAGAAAATCAGACATTAGCATCTGACAGTATCTGAAAAAAAAGATGAAGCTATACGCACAAGTGGATATGGCTTATTACCCGTCACTTTAATTAATGGGCAGAATCTTCTGTGCTGAAGGAAAAGGCAGTCCCGTAGTTGATTATCTTTCACTAGCTCAAAGGTGGATGAAGCACAGCTGAAAATCAGGTACTTCTCTAATCAGTAACACTCAATTGTTGCTCACTGCATTTTCTCAGCACCATTCCTGAAAAACACTTGCACAAGCTGATCATCTTGGTCTCCTATTTTGGAAATATATTTGCACTGTGATCAAGTTCAGGAATTAGTTTTTAAATTCTACAGAACCCCCATTCCCCGTCTCCCTGTGCCACTCGGGGGGCAGAGGGAGAGAAAATTGGGAGTAAAGTTGAGCCCAGGAAGAAGGGAGGGATGGGGGGAAGGTGTTTTTAAGATTTGGGTTTATTTCTCATTTTCCTACTCTGATTTGATTGGTAATAAATTAAACTAATTTCCCCAAGCTGAGTCTGTTTTGCCCATGATGGTAATTGCTGAGTGATCTCCCTGTCCTTATCTTGACCCATGAGCCTTTCGTTATATTTTTTCTTCCCTGTCCAGATGAGGAGGGGAGTGATAGAGCAGCTTTGGTGGGGACCTGGTGTCCAGCCAGGGTCAACCCGCCACAAATGTACACTGACATCATAATTTAGTCTCTCCTTTTTCACAGCAGGCTAGGGTCATCTGGAACACCACACGCATTTCCACTGCAGACTTGAAGACAAAGGTGACTGAAACAGTGAAGGGAAAATACAAAGACATGCAGGACAAAACTCTTAAGTTTGGTAATTTTAAAATCAAGGATCTCTTTCTGGATATTCCTGTATTTTAAACAGGAGAGTTCTTTTGTGTATAGGTGCAAATCCACCCTGGCACCTAAGCCCCACACAACAGCTTATTCCCCCCCAACCACGCTGTCATTACAGCCACAGCTATGCAACTCAGCCTGGGAAGCGGTTGATGGTGTGCACACACACAGGGCTGCGCGCCTGTACATCTCTACCTATCTACATGTATAGTGCGACCATGCACAGACAGTTTACATGAGGCAGTCGTGCATTATTTATAGCCCTTGCCTCTCATTGCCTCTCCTCCTCTACCTGCCCAGCTGAACCGAGCACCAACGCAGGAAACAATTGTCGCATGAGGCTGCCAACACACTTCCTGCTCTTCTAAAGCTGAGAGGGGAGAAGTTCTGTGGGGTCAGATAACCCATCCCAGCATGCCCAGTGATGCACGCTATTTCCAAGAAGATAAAATTCTGTACGACATCCCTGCTTAAGCTCTGCAATACTGAATTTCTGAGGCAGATGCTGAGGTCCCATTTGAATTGTATGCCTTGGAACACGGAGGACTGATAACCCTTTTTACTCCGGCCAAACCATCCATGTTGTGAGTCGTGTAGTAGTCAACACTTACACAGCAATTTCACATGTTGAAAAACGTTAAATTAAGCTTAGCTGTTAGAAGCATCAAACAGCAGGAGCTCGCCACCACACCCCAAACAGAAGCCTCAGGACAGCAAATTCTGCCACTCAGTAACACCTTACACATAAAACCTCTCTCCCTTCTGCTACGTTAAGGGTGTAGCTTTTTAGGTTTTGAAAGTGGCAACCGAGGAAAGCCCTCATCATGTCCTCTTCACTGTTAACTGCACATTCTTTGCCCGTCCTTTTGCATTTGACATTCAAGTAGTAGACAGCGGCAGATCAGAATCGCTCTGCAAGTAATTGTGCGGGATCCAGAACCATCATGCCAACTATGCAGACAAAATTCTTTAAAGCCATGAAGATGTCCCGTTCTTCCCCCTCTGCTCCCCCTCCCAGTTGCATAAGCTTATTTTTCAACACTTGGCAACAGAAATAAAACATGTTAAATCACAAAGGACCAAATTTGTTGTTGTTGTTTTCCTTTTGAGCTTCCTTAATTAGGACTCCAGTATTTGGAAAGTAGAAGGAAAGAAATGCACTGTGGTATAGCACTATCAATATTAACGAACAAGCCACATTTCCAGCTTTTAAAAATATGCTGATTTAGCCTCAAACAGAGTATCTAAAAGTGACCTATTTGGAGTAAGTATGTCACCAAGTTCGATATTTAGGTCAGTATTTGTGCAGTAATTCCAGTTTGTCCTGAAAACACCAGTTCTGTTCACCTCAGGACACACACATACAGGAAAACCAATCCTAACACCTATTCACAAACCCCTTCCAAAAATTTACTGGGGCAGAGCATGACAGCTGTCTTGGCTAAGACAGATTTCACTGTTAGAATGAGTCAGATTATACAGGAGCAATGCTCGTTTTTAATTAAATTGAGCCCAAGCCTCTGCAAACATGAATTCAAAACTTCTCTAGCATACATACATTTATTGCAGGAGTGATGCGTTAGGATTTGTCTCATTCTGGAACACCACTAAAAAGTCAACACTGCCAATATTCTGTGGGGAGAAAGACTGCAGAGCAAGCATTCTTTGCAAAGTCTCCTTTCAAGATTAAGCTTGTTATTTAAAAGTTAAAATAACATCATCTTCTAGCTCTTTTGAAGTATACAGAAGACAGACATGAAAATTTTTTTCACAGTTAAAAACTGAATTGAGCAATTTTAATGAAATATTTTACCAGGGATCTCCTTCTGCATTAAAATTTATAATTAAAGCTCTCATTGCACTTGTAAGTATCAGAAGCCTCAGTTTTCAGCAGCACGCATCAGGAGCATGAAGGACTGCAAAAAATTACCACTGAACATAAGTTAACACGAATGTCAGTTTCAAAACAAATGCCATTAAATAATATCTATATTTAAAATACAGTCTTAAATATTACTCATAATAATTCACAAAAGTGCAACTACTCTATACACCACCACGATTAAAGAAGAATCTGTAAGCATCATGTGACCTAGCCCATAACAAGCAACTAGAAGCTCAGAGGTAGAGCGCCATAACATCTCCCTCCTAAATTTGCTTGCCTTTAGACATACAATGCTTTACACGGTATTTTCTTGGTTAGCATGAATATTTCAACTTCTTTGAACTTGAGAAGCTTCCAAACACCTGGGGCAGAGTACCTCATATAAACACTGGGGTTTCTTCCTGCATGAGAACACTAGCTTGCCTGAACTGCAGAGCTGAAGATGAAACTTCTTCTCATTTATTTGTACATGTAAGTTAGGGACAATGCACCTCACAATTAAGCACTTGGACACAAACCACATCAGCTGAAGGAAATTTGAGTTACTTTTGCAGCATTACTAGTTTCTCTGTTTCTGTTCTTCAGAAACAGTGTTACTGCACAGTACTTCCCACACAACTGCCTTGCATACAATCATGCTTGTCTCCAGTTTTAAGTCTAAGGATAGCAAACCCAAACATCAAAAAAGCAACCTGAAGTGGCAAAGTACTGTTTCAAAATCCATGAATCCAGAACATCGAGTCTCAGTTTTTGGGGCTGGGGGTTGGAGAGTTGGGGAAAACGAAGCATCGTTTTTCCCTCAAAGCATGTTTTACCAACAAAAAGAATAGCATAGCGAGTTTCTTCAATTCTGACAGTCTGAAAAGACACTTGAAACTATGTATTTTCTTTCTACTCTTACATAAGAAAATGGGAGGATATCATGAGTGCATGGGGATATGTTCTCATGCTGGCTATCGTCCCAATGCTGTTAGTCATTTGGGTGAACCAGAAAGAAAGAGAGAAGCACAGCATGGCACAGAACAAACTTACGCTGCCAGTAATTCAGAGGGGCTTTCTGGCCATTTATCTCTACTTCTGAAGTTCATTGTTTTCCACTGTTTTTCTCACTCATTAGATTTGCCTTTCATTTATCTGATGTCAAAGCCTCTGGAGATGAAAGGGCACTACTCTCCCAGAGAGAGCCACAAAGCGGCAAGAACTCAAAAACCTGACAGACCATGCCTCACCGTCTCATAAAACATGCCTTGGGGATTTTTACCTTGAGGCTTAACAGACCTGAGCAGGAATGCCAGAACAGTGTCTTTAAAAAGAGTTTTAAAACTTATTAGAAAAAAAATAAAGGACATTTTTAATGATGGATGTGTTGGGAGGTACAATAGTTATTGCTCAAAGAAAGTTTGACATAATAATAAAACCTCTTAAAAAAGCCCACAACCCAGGCTGTACCACTGGCAGTAGGCTGGATAATACATTATTTGAATCTAAAAAGACAGATCTAGCATGTCATAAATATCTCTAAGTAGTACTACATAAAACCAAGTTGCTTTAACATAGCAAAGAGCATGAACAGACAGCTCTATGAAGTATAAAACTGATGGACAATTTAGGCTCAACTAGAAAACCAAAGAGAGAGTGCTGACAGCATAGCAAAAGAACTTGCGNGATACATAAATTATTTAGAGAGGATTTATCAAAAAAAGTGGCAGGGATTAAGAGATAAAACAGATAATTGCAAAAACAACCTTTCAACAACACAAAGTGGAATTGAAGAGTCAAACAAAATAATGCAGGACCTAAATTCCCATAATAAATTGTGCTCTAAGCACAGTATAAAATTCAGTTTATGAAGGCTTTAGTTAGTATTTCTTTTTTTATGACATAAAATGATTGCTTATTAAAAAAAAAATCAAATAGTTATAAAACTAAAGAGAGATTCAGCAACATTTCCAAGCAAGAAAAAAAAATTCCTTAATTCTAGCAATTTAATCTTTAGGCTCTGCGTAGGGAACGAATTAAAAAAATCCGACACTATTTTAGGTTTTATTAACACTGAAATAAAGCTTTTTAAACTGAAATTTTGACAGTTATATTTGTCATCCTTTTTGTTCTAATGATCTCACTCCATTCGTCCAGCTGGATCATGAGGAGAAAAGGGAGAGAGTCCAGCACAGCACTTTGCTTACACAACCATAGTAGAAAGAAGCCTCAGTATAAACACAGAAAAATTCACCTCCCTATTGTCTGTTACCAAGAGCTCCCAAATTGAGGTTTTTTTGTGCAGCACTAACAGCAGCAGCAGCAGTTCATGACTAGGAACCCAGAAAGATTGCTGTATCGCTGCATGGAGAACACAGAACTGGGGGAAACACTACAAACATCCCATTCAGGCAGGAATTAGCACTCTTCTCACCTTTGATGCTTGTCGAAGCCATCGCAAATACTCAGTGAAGTTATCGAAACAAATGTAGTAGGTCTGGCTTTGAGGTCCAGAGGAGCTAAATGCTAAACAGTGCTGGTGCTTTTTCACTTCTTCCACCTACAGTAGAGACACAAAACTGTTAGCGAACAAGAGTCAAAAGCCTCTTTGCAGAACTCCCCAGGGCAAAGTTAAAGTGTGCCCAAGTGGAGCTCTTCAAGTAGAGTTGAACTAACCCTCTCAAGCACTCAAGCTGAATCTTGGCTGTCATATATTCATGAAACCTACACAAGCAAAGAATGAGAACAGAACGACGAAAGAACCAAAGGAGAAAAACACCAAGAATGTCAACATTTTAAGAGAGACCAAGCACCATAAAAGGCTTCCCAGTGAAACACATTTAAGGCTGTCTTTATACAGCCTAAAGAAGTACAATTTATACTCCTGGTTATTAAAAACAGGCTTAACAAAATGCTTCTCTTACAGCCCAATTAAATTCTTTGGCATTTCTCAACTTGCTAAAAAACACCCAGAATACATCATTCTGCTACCATACACGAGAAGTCCCACACAACTTATGGTCTCAATGTCTCAGCATCGCATTCTGGAAAGCCTTTGCAAACCAGGAAGTGCAGAGTATTTATGGGGTTGAGGAAGAATATTTTTTGAGCGATAATTTAAAAAACACTTAGTTCTGTGCCAAGCATCCTCCTCCCAAGCTTTGTCAGCAGAAGCCCTCAGTACATTTTTCTCAGCTTGGCTCTCCTTTTCTTTTAAAATTTGTTGTCAACTTTCTGCTTAACATAGTCTGCGTGTTTTACATTACACGAGGTATTTCTGTGCAAAAACAACTTAGAAATTCCATGTTAAGCAATCAAAAAAAAAAAAAGGTACACAATCTTTTGTCTTTTTATATTTAAAAAAAAAAATTTTTTTCATCTCAAAGAGAAGGCCAACAGGGACCTGAATCCTGTCCTCTCCAGTGTGCTACAGCCAGGAATACAATTCACTGTCAGAGTTCACCCACTGATGATAAAAGAGGAAAATGTCTCTACTTCAGTACCTCCAGGGAGGAGTTGCAGAATCATATGAAGAATCATGAAAAGAGATAGGAAAAACAGCTCCTGGAAGAAGAGACTACTTTCCATATTCTTAGTACAGAATATTAATGAATTAACTTTAGTCTGCATATGTAACATTGTGAAGCTTGTTTCTTTCCCAATGACTCTTAAGAACCAAACTTATGAGTATGCAAGGTAGAAGAGCATTACTTCAGGTGTAAATTTGTCCTCAAGCTAATGATTCTCTTCCCATTACCTTGGCTACTCAAGCCAATAATAGTGTCCTGAAACACTATTTAGGCTGAAATAGTAATGTTGTAGTTTTACTGTCTTCACTGAGGTTTCACAGAATCACAGACTGGTTGAGATGGAAGGGACCTCTGGAGGTCATCTGGTCCAACCCCCCTGCTCAAGCAGGGA
>VYZW01021793.1:58508-87091 GCA_013401315.1 Balaeniceps rex
CTGTACTCTTAAATGTTAGTCGTTGCGTGCCTATGCGGGGGGGGGGAAGGAAAAAAAAGCACACAGACAAAATTACTTTTAAAGCTTTCTGTGCAAGCTGCAAGCAGAGCAGCTGTGTTCATTCAACTCTCATTAGGGGAAAAAATCTGTTTGGGAGCAAAGTAAATACAAACCAATACACCAAGTCAGACTTTCTTCAAAATCTATTTGCAAACGTCATAGTCCTAACTAGGTACTGTCACAATAACAACTTCAGTACAGTAGCTCAGGACTACTCTCACATTTCTTGGAAATAGTTGCAACAGATAGTTTCCCCGTGACTAAATATAATCTTCCCAGAGATGCATCAGACAGGCTCATAACTCTTCTGTAAAGGAAACCTGCTGAAAGGTAAAAATGTGACAGCAGCAGTTTGAGAGAGAGATCTGGCCAAAAGATCATAATGATGGAAAAAAGTGCATTCAGGAAATCTGTCCTTTCAAAGCACAGGACTCCTTATCAAGTCACCTTCAGCCTTATCTACACAGCTCTTAAGCAAATAAGATTCCTGTTCAATAAGGCCATTATTTGGTGCACTCTTCTAACTTCCTCCTTAGGCTGAAGGACAGTAATGCTCCAAGGCATTACTAAATTTATTATCTAATGAAAACAAGAGAGGAACAAAACACATTTAAGACACGTTTCTCTGAGGTATATTACTGAAAGATAAAAGATGCTATCAAGTACAAGACTTATCCAGCATGGCATAGATAGCTTCTTGCTGCAGACGTACCCCCGACAAAACCAAAGGCCATACCAGGCTGGAAAAACAGAGAATGCTGCAGGCTCTGTTGCCGCTCCACGCTTCCAACGTAACCAGGATGTCTGCCTCTGGTATACTGTCTTGTTACGAGGTTTAAAAAACCTACCCAGCTTCAACAGAAGAAGTATAAAGCAACAATACCACTCTTATTGACAAAAGGCAGCTTCAAATTATTAAAATTATATAGATACAAGCACTCTCATACTTCATATAATATGTAAGCTATTTGATTTATTGTCTTCTCTCCTTGAGAGATAGCCAGCACTGCAGGACAGCACATCAGAAGTAACATTTTAAAGCGGACAAGCCAACAGCATTATGCCAATCTGTGGAGAGAGAAAGTGCATTCAGTCTAAGTATCATTAGAGATTGTCTTCTACATTATGTGCTGTGCTAGAGAATACTACCAGAAGTACATGCTCAGAAAGGTAAAAGGAGCTTGTGAATCTACCAAATACAAAAATATTCAGCCACCAGACCCCTCAACCTGGAACTACTGAAGATTTGTCTAGAGTCTGTGAAAACCCAAGTACACTGAAACTTAGGGCTTTTTTTGTTTAATTCCTTAGTTTATGGGTAAATTATGAAATACCTAACTTTTTTCCAAGCAAAAGGTGCAAACTTTCTATAGGCAGCCATTAGCAGTTTTACCTGACCCCCAACACGCGTCCTGTGTCACTATGCATCCCCAGTCCCATTCTCCCCTCTCTTCTGTATCCACAGATGATGATCCAAATAATGTTTTCCAGCCTGCAATTACAGTGAAGTTTGGCTGATCTTTTTTCTCCTTTTTTTTATTAATGCATTGCCCCAAGACTTATCCCACTGCGCTGAAATAAAAATAGTACAACTTCTGAAGAGAACCTAGCCACTTTTTCTTATAAAAAGATTATCATGCCAGTACAAAGGTGGTTGTTTCCAACGGAGTTACTCAAGCATCCTGCAATAAGCCATTCAAAAGTTCATCGTTACTTGTCCAAATAGATTAGTCATATTAGTGCTGATGCAATGGCATTATGTAAAAGGCTGCCTCTCTCCGATCTGCTTCATTAGCTCCAAATCATATTTACAAAATGCAACATGCTACTTCAGCATGTCTGCAGCAATCAGCAGTTAAAACAATTTCTTTTACCATTATCCATGATATATGAACACATGGGTGGCCAAAGTATAGCCCACGGCTGCTAGGCTCATACAACTGCCTGCTCACTTAGAGCACAAAAGGTAGAGCCCATGGAGACCCGGAGCTGTAGTTCTCATCACCTCATCTTGGTTTTAGTGGGTTTATGCAGAGGGGTAGCCCACAGACAGACAAAGGCAGCAATAACATGCTGCTCCATTTTCTAGAAATTGTGGGTCATTTATATGTGCTGATGAAACCGAGCCATTCTCCAGTGGACAGAATTTAGATATTTATTCAACCTGACAGAATCAAGCTATGTAACAATGGGAGGAGAGCAGGGATGAAATAATGGGACTAGGTTGTTATGAAGTGGAGAAGAGGTAGAATAAATACTGACCTATCCCATTGTGAGTCTCAAGCTGACATTATTGAGTCAGCCTTTGGAAACTAGGACAAGTGGTCTGAATCACGACAAAAAGGCTTTCAAATATACACTGTCTGCTCTTTGTTTGGATTTGAAGAAAGCAAGCAGCTTCCCTGAGCTAGTGAGTACATTCTCAGAGCTCTTCTGTTGAGAATAATTTTCAATTTACCTATTTAAGATGGAAGGTTTTCCACAGAAAACAAGCAACAAGTTAGCCTCTGGACTTGTTTGCTGTGAGAAACCACATGGGTTATGGATGTGCAGTTAGCAAGGTGCAGTATGTAGACCAGACAGAATTTAAAGACTGTTACTGGGATAAAAAAAATGCATTATTGTTTATAGGGTGATAGTATCATATCTGGGATCCTAAACCTGGTTCTCAGAGAGAGAGAGAGATCACAACAAGTAAATGGCAAATTAGCTTTGTGGTTGTTTCACTACCTGATACTGTAAAGAGGAAAGTATGTTCCTGCAACTGGTTAAGAAAATGGATGGCTCTGGGCCAGACTACATTGACAAATTTAACCAACTCATTCCTCCATTTGCAAAGCAAACTGTTATTTTCAAGGCGACTAAAATTTCCAATTCATAATACCGGCACGAGCTGCACGGCAGCGGTGGAGCCCCGATGCCTGTCCCTGCTGCTCTGCACGCCCCGCACACCAGCTCACTCACACTCTTCCACAAGACTCTCAAAGACGACTGGGACCCCAAACCTGGCCTACACCTACTTACCTGCTTATAGATCTTCTTAAACATGATTTATTACTTTTAAGAGTTTCTCGCATACATACTTGTGCAAAGTTCAAAGAAGGGGTTGGCAGAACCGTGCAGAAGTCACTACATCAGTTTGTATTTGAGCAGGAATATGTGCTGCTTATCAGAAAAACTCCCTCAAGTCTACTGCATTAGTTGCACAGGAATTATCCCTACCAAGCCCCTATATCAAGACCACAATGCTTTTTTGGTAGATGCAGAAATAGACAAGAGTCTGCACTGTCAGTAGAGATGTACTTTCCCCAAAGAATCCCTGCCAGCAGTGGAGGAGTTAGTTCCACTCTTGTTCCAGTACTCAAGAAAGTAATTCCTCCCACTTCAGTTTTTATTGGAGAAAGAAAATGCTGTTCAAGAGACAAGGCTAGTGAATAGTTAATGGTAACTCACATTTTGGAACAAAGCAATACTCTTCTAGGGGGTGCCCATCCCTTGAAGCACTAAGAGCTGCTCCCACCATCACCTATACACACAACAAGGTTAGAGGTGCCTGGTGTCACGGGCCCTCAAAAAACCCTGGAGGTAAGGTTCTACCCCCAATTCTGTCTCTCCATTTAGCATCCCTGGTCGTCTTTTTTAAAAGGACCAAATCTATAACAGGCAAGCCATGCAGTTTCAGGAATTCCCTTCCTGTGACATCAAAACCAGAAATGGGACCCCATACTTAGTGCTTGTTCTTTTCATTTAGGATTAAGAACTTGGGGAGAGAAGAGGTAGCGTCAGATTTACTGGACAGTAATTCAGGACTACAGGGGTGAGTACTATTTCATTTCACAACTTGCAAAATTTTCCATCCTTCCATTAAAGCATAAGATTGCCCAGCTTACATACACCCATATGCAGACCCTGTCAATTCAGTAACTTCAGCCAGGTTGCTGTACACAGCAAGAAGAAAAACAAAAACAAACTCAAAAAACCCCACTCCAAACCCCAAAACAAACAAAACCCCAAAATACCCCCCACACTTTTTTTTTTAAAAAAAAATTAATAAAAGGGACAGACGTACACCAGACAGGCATCTTAAATACCAATTCTCTGACCAGCCTGACTATTTCTGGATCACTCCTTTTGGTATGTTCTATTCTCACAGCCACATGAAACTATTTTCCATATGCCACAGGCCAGAGCCTAGCACCTGGAATACAAATGCTGTATGCCAGGTCACATGATAGCAAGACAAAAAAAGTAATATTACACCAAAACTAATCCCAGTGCCATAGACCCTTCCTCACCATGGTCTCCCCTGTTTCCTTTTTTTCATTTTCCTAGCGCCAACATGAACTTCCAGCCACCTCAGTGTAAAGTACCATATGGCTGTCAGGGCTTTAAGATGCTCAAGGTAATCTATTCTAAGGATATTACTTCAGATTTGAAAGTGTTTGTCAAGTTTCTCTATATATGGTTTAAATAAACTACTTTTTTTTTTGGTGCTTCTTACCCCATCTCCTGTACAGCATAAATTTTGCTGTCCAAGATTATGCTGCCACTGTCCTGCAGAGATCACCAGGAGGGCACAAAGCTCCTTCTTAGGGGTGAAGGAGCCAGCAACCCTCCACCATGCACAATGGGAGATGCTTGCCATGATGAGAGAAGTGGCACTCAGACAACAGGTAATGACACCCACGTGATTTCAGCTATCAGAAAAGCATAGAGATGAAGACCTGTTTGCAGACTCTGCTCTTTGTGGCATACTAATGTGTTATTTCATTCTTCAAGCCTATAGAAGTAGGTATTAAACTCTTACAAGCAGGTAAGAAAAATGAGAAGTCACCTGCTTCGAGATAAAGTTCTCCTTGAGACCAACTGCCTAAATACCTTGCAAAGCCTACACAAAAAGACAGAATTACGCAAAGCTAGAAAGCTTGCAGTCAGTTTGCCCACGTTCATTTCTCGACCAGGAAACGCAAGGGAACAGCTCCTACATCTTACCTGCACACTTTTCTACTTGCTCTAGAAATGCCAGTGAAAGACAGAAGCATTAAAACAAAACAGCTCCATGCTCAGATGAAAGGTGTTTTTACTTCAGACAACATGGATGAGATTCCACACAATCTTGTGGTTTTGAGGAACAGAAAGCAAATCTGTCACTTGGAGACAGGTAAGCCTGTCTTCTGAAGGGCCTTGATGCTGACAAACTTCTGCAGCTAAAAATCCAGTTGAGATAATGTTTCTTTTCTTAAGTAACCTACCTCAAAGTTTAGCATGAAGTATGCTTGCAACAGAACTTCAAAGTAGCTGTATAAAAAATAAAAATAAATCATATTTCCTTAGCAAAAAACAGCCTATGTGTAATGCTCACAGTTTTGATGAAAAGGGGAGATGGCCCAACTCATCCCCAAGTTTAGGGATTACATAAGAGCACAGTCTCAAAGTTTGGAGCACAGTATTGTATTAAGGACTAGATAAATAAAGCTATTTTAGTTCTGACATAAAACTTATTCAGTAAAGCACAAGAAAAAGGAGCCACCTGCAAATTTGAAGTGTTCCAAATAAAAATCTTTGTCTACGGTTTCCTGGAAACAGTGTTCTTCTGTAACATTCATAAACCATCATTTTGTCCCCAAATCCCTGTACATTCTTAAGCCAGAAAGAGAACAATGAGTCATAGCCGTAACTTAAAGCAAAATGCCTAAAACTATGCTGGCAACTCCAAAGTGGTGATCAACTTCACCACCTTAAAAGGGAGGGGAAAAAAAAAACAACTCCAAAAAAAAACCCCCAAAACCCCCAAAACCCAAAAGCTGAAGGCTGCTGACATTCAGTATTTTCAGTGCCACCTTACAAGTAGCATCAGCAAACATCGCCCACACAGAAATAGCTGATCCACTCAGCAGCAGAAGAAGCAGAGCTCTCAGCTGAGCAGACATGACAATATTGCTCCTTAAGAATCTCACTTGAATTAACACCTATTGCAGCCAGAGATTACACAAGTTTGAATACATACAATCCTTGTTTATGTCCCAACTGAATGCTACACAGTGGGAAATATGCTACTCTGAAGCAAACACAACTAAAATTTTGTTGGGTTTGAGTTGGTGCTGCCCGTTTACCTTTTCTTTGGCATCGTTCCTCAACAACTCTGGTATTTCACACCAACTTCAGCTTAACTTTAATATTGGGTTTGATGACAAAGAAAATATAGCTTTCATGGACTGAAAAGACTTAGATGCTGTTTTCAAATGACATGAAATCCCATCCAAGTTCCATAGCCTGTTTCCTTTTTACAGTCTAAATCCAACAGCAAAACTCCATGATCAGAGGACAGCTTGAGGATGTTTAAACTCTTAGATTTCTCAGGCTTTGTTATTAAAGCAACAAAAGGACTACTGCATGCAAGGACATTAAGGGTCATATTCACACCACGTACACGGTACAGGACAGCAGGACCAACTTACCAGTGAAGATAAAACCCCACAACTGCATCTCAGCTGCAATTCACTATTTTGTCTAGAATTAAAGTGGGGTTTAAAACACAAGTCCGCTGTCCTATTCTCTCTGCCTTCCTACCAGAGACCTGCCACATGAAAGACTGTACATGTCTTTTCTTCACTTTTCTCCCACAGCTCCCATTGAGGAATGCAGACAGAAGTAACTCTACAGAAGTGACACCAACGTACACCAAATCGGTGGCATTACACAGAGGCAAAGATCAGAAACAACAGTACCAGCGAGATGCCCTTCATGTACAAGGTGAGAAAGTCAGGTATGCTTTGTGAACAAATATCAAGGTCTCAGTAGATTTAGCAAGGGTTAGCTGAATTTCATGGGAAGAGAAAAAACTCTTTCTGAATTTTATTTCATCAGCAGTTTCAGAACAACGGAAAGAGAACTGCAATACTGCACTCCTTGTTTAAAGGAAAAAGTTTATTCTGCCTTGTCATATAAATTGCAAACTTACAGAAAACACAGGAAGTGGCTACAGGATAAAGTAGTAAAGTATAAGGTGTAAATTAGACATTTATTGTTCCAACTACCAAAACACAAAAAAATCTGCTCAACAGCTAGTGTTAAACATTTGTCCTCCTTTGATACTTACAACTGCTAAACTTTAAGTCTTTAAGAAAAAAAAAAAGTTTCCTGCTTTTTGCACTCTGCAGATTGCGTTTGCCCATTTAATTCCCAAGAGCTGTCAACTTTTCCAAGTCTCATTTTTTCTAATTAAAACTGCAATAGATCATGCATGCTTAGGATTATACCAGCATTTCTCCACATCCATACAACAGCTTGCAGCATGAACCACAATACCATCTCCCTTGAACTGAAAAGTCACTTTCACTAAGGGGGGATGAAGGGGGGAAGGTGGAAGAAAGAATTAAAAATCTCTGTGTCTGATAAACAATTATCAGTGTAGCAGCCTAAGAAATTTTTACAGTATAGTCAATCTAATTCATCTTCCTCTGTAAGGGAAGAAGTTATTTTAGAACTGACATGCTCTTAACACTTTTGAAGACAACTTTTGAAGCAGGCTACTAGTAGTTTCACATCAATGCAATATAGAGGGAAGCCACTCTTAAAACTCGTAGCAGGGATAAGCATTTGATATGTTCAACATCAGCTAGACCAGACAGAACAGAAAGTATGCTAGTTACTCAGTACAACATACTTTTCATATTCTAGGAAGAAACAACGTGGTTTTATGCTGTTGCGTGCATTGGGCAGTCTAGCTTTCTCTATCACTGCTATGGGGCTGTTTTGTCAACAGTGATGAAGCATTATATTAATCTTTTAACAGTATTTCAACAATGAAGCATGTAAGCTAGGTCTCAGTAGAGCAGCATCAACAACGTTAACATGAGGCTTGGAAATTGCTGTAGCTGCTTGTCTTTACATCCAGGCAAGCAGAGCCACATGGGCTCTGCAGAGAGATGACTTATGTCTGGCTCTCTCTTTTCCATACAAGCCCTTTAAATTGTTTCACCGCAGGGTTGCTATCTCCCAAATTCACCTCTGAAACACTTTCCCTCTCCCTCCCTCCTGTCACAAAGGATTGCTGAGTGGTCACTCCTCCTTACTCATGTCTGATCCCTCCATGAAGTGTCCAGCCATCAGCTGCGTGTTGCTTACCAACAATCAAAAATGTGAAGGGAATGGTTAACTTTAGCAATACTGAAACATAACAAGCACTAACAACAACAAAAAAAACCCCAAACAACCAAACAAAAAAACATTCTGTTGATTCACTCCCTATACAACCATCTTACACACTGCCTCTGCGCTCTGACTACAAGACAGCAAGCATTCCCTTTAGGGTTCCTCCTCAGACCATGGTTTCATGACACCATGTGTCCAGTTAAGCAGCAGGATCATCTTTGAGGCATTCTCATCCTTTCTACCCCCGTTTCTGCAGTTCATTTCCAGTGTTGCTTTCCTTTACCACCCACAGCCGTGACAGTACACTTGTTTGTGGGAACGTGCAGTTGGTCGGACCATGAAATTATCTGGCTATGAAACAGCTTTCTCTTTTGAGTTTTTCTAAGCTACTATTGCTTGCTGAATCCTTTTACAATCCAACATCTTGCCCATCTCCTTCCCACCTTGTAATTTCCATGCCCTCTGTTTGCAGGTGACTTCCCCAACATGTAAAAATTCAGATACATAACAATAGGTCAGGTGGCAATCTCATGAAACAAACACTTTTGATCTAAACCCCCAAACAAACCATAAACACTACACAAAGTTCCATTCCATCCCTCCCACCACACAAAATTATAATGCTGCAATCAGTCTGCAGAAGCGATAGTAAATGTGTGGTTTTAAGTTACAACACTAGGAGAAGACAGAAGAGAAGCTTCCATTAACCGAGCACGTAGCAGGAAAAGACTCAGGCAAGAAGTTCTGGAGCTACACGTGACTAGTCATACATTCATTTGCATGTCAACATCCAAATCACAGTCTTCTACAGTTGAAGTAATCTTTAAGATCTGGGAACAAACTCAAAAAAGGTAGAAAGTAACAACCAGTTGCATATAACACACCCAAACCATGCGGGCTAAATCTGAACCTTTCCCATGCCAAACACCGCTTGGGGCATGTACAAAGCACACACTGGTCTCCAAACTACAGCTAGGGAAACTCCCAAGCACTTCCACAAAAGACACTTTAGATTAAATGACTTATCTATAAAAGAGGATCATGAAACCTACGTGAGAGAGTGTTTCAAAAAGGAAGAAATCAACCACAAGACTTCATTATATTATAGGTTGTATTTATTTGGGGCAAACTTGTTCAACAAGACGTTTGCCTATGAAAGGCATCACTGAATGTAGCAGCATTAAAGCTAGCACATTCCAGACCTCCATTCCAATGCAGGTCTCTATTCCTTAGCAACAAAAGTCTCCGTATTACTCTTTTCAAACAAAGAACGCTCCCGGCTGATACACCACACCATAGCTTGCCGATTTAAAAATGTGTCAAACCATTCTCTGAAGCAGAAAGGCTGCTGAGCTGAGAGGCCACTCTGATGAAGTGAATAGCAATGCAGAAAGTTACATTACATGAATGTACTAGAAGGGGCTCATGCCCTGCTTTTTGAATGCTCTACGGGCTCCCTGCCCATAGGTTTAGTGTCCTGACAAATGCCGTGCCAGAAAAGTGTACTGTTGTATTAATTAAGAGAAAAAACAATAGCTAGAAAAGTCACTGAAAAGCAAGGTCATGGAAGCTGAATATAACAGCTTAGCATCTCCATCAGATAGCTCACAACAGTCTGACACCATTTCGCTCTTTTGGGTTAAGTATCAGATGCTTAAACTTCAGTTTATATTGGATTAATAAACTCACAGATTAACCAATAAAGTTTGTATTATCCACATAAGAATGATATAAAGTAACAGGAGAGTCTCGCACAGATATTCCTGCCTAGGCAACATGTGTCCTGGTGTGGTTATTTTTATGCTCCTGTAAACACACACATTCCATTCCACCTGCAGGGTCAGCAGTGGCACCTCCACGCTCCCTGGTCCATTTGTTTCTCTTCTAAATTTGCTCCAAGTGGCTTTTGTTTTAAATACCTTGCAAAGAGTTTAAAGCTTATTGGTCTCAGCACAGAAACTGCTGCGAGGAAAAAAGCAGCAGTCGGATTTCACTGTGTAGCAGCCCCCAAAATGATAGACAACTTGCACTGTGGGTTTGGCATTGAGGTTTTTTGTTTGGTTGGTTTTGTTGTTTTGTTTGGGTTTTAAAATTAATTTATTAAAGTCATCTAGGGGCAAACTATACAGTGTGGAATTCTGTTTAGCAAACTAAAATTGGTTTTAGCTCCAGACTCAAGAGAAGGAACAGTGGCAAGCTCACGACACATGTTTGAGTCCAGTTTTCATGATCTAGAGACACATTATGCTAGCTGTGTGTGGTATTGTGTGATCCTCTCACAAAGAAAAAAGAAAGGCTAACAAAGAGCAGAAAAAGAACCACAAAAATATTAAATTCCTTATTTTTCCTGTAACCCCAAAATGGTTTCCTTATTCTCATCTGAGTGGCTAGGTGGTAAGTGTTGTCATGGAAATTAAGTACAGCTGAAACCTTGAGGACTTCCTCCATTGGCATACTCACCTTACTTAAGTGTTCACTATTCTGTGTCAATCAGTTTACAGAACCTTTTAAAAGATGCAAGTAAGTTTCCAAAGTTTTTGGAGTTTTGAATGTCATAAACAAANAAGGCTTGCTCTTTCACTTAAAGAACTCCTTTGTCAAATTGCTGCGTTTATGGGAAAAATTCACTGAATTCAGATAAAATTTTAAAATTGTCCCCCAACCCAATGACAAGATGTCAAAAAAATTAAAAAAAAAAAAAAGAAACATTAAAACCACTACCCACAGAAAAGCTAGGCTTTCATCCATACCAGCACATCTCAAAAGCATGTAACTCCCTTACCCCAACACTCACAAAATTCTTAAAATATCACTTCTCAATTTGCAATTTATTGTTTGAGCCCCCAGGCTGCTCACTCTCAAACTTCTTAAGAGTCAGATGGAACAGTCACAGCTCCCTAGTGGTATATCCCATTCTTGGTTAAGCTCACTTTTTCTGTATTTAGCCTAGTGCCAACAGCACAACACACCAGAGATTGCTTTACAGTTGCAGTTAGTCTTGGGCCAATTATACTCCTGCAACCTCTTCCAAGGGGCACATACATCTACAGAAAACAGAGTGAAGAAAAGCAAAAATACTGTACCAGGCTTAGCAGCGTTTTCCCTGCCAGGGACTTGGGTATCCTTTACGCACTGAAGGCCTACAGCATTGACTACAACACCCTTTCTACCCTGCAACAATCCTGCTTTAGTAGAGCCACAGCACACTTCTATGCTGCAAGATGGAGGTGAACCCAATTAGGTATTTTCCCCAAAGACAATATCCCTCCAAAAAACTCTCTCATCCGAACACAGATTTGTTCACTGTTCATATCCCCTGCCCTCCCATCCTAAGGTATGAGAAATAAAAGAAAACTGCAAAGCTACCAAGGCTCTGAGATTCACAGCTTTGATAGCTAAGACCCTTGCTTCTTCTTGGCGCTAAGCTGCTACCTATAGCATTTGTAGCATATTTTGGATAACTACAGAGTGTTTGAAACGGCCTTCTTTCTTCTGTCACTGATCAAGGAGAGACGATGCAACTAAAACACAGAATACAAGATACAGAAATCGCAGGACTGCGAGGTTACATATAAAGCCTGCTCCATCCACTACGCAGTGGAACAAGAAAAGGTATTTCTCCCAGAAGCAATAAAACATGGACCAAGTACTTCTCAGTCATTTCAGAGCTGGAAATATTTAATCAACTCACTGTATCTACACTAAAATCATTCCAGCAGCTAGGAAAAGTGTTTCTCTTTAGAGACAAATTCATCACCTTTGCCCTCCAACACCAGTGAAATCTGTCCTGGAACCTCACCCTTTCCCACTAGTTTTGGAATGAGAGTAAGCCTAGGACACAGGAAAATTACGTCAGACCAAGAGGAGAGGCTGACAGAACTTAGAAAAAGCTCCCCATGTATTCTTTGTCTTGTTTCTCAAGCATCAAATCCAAACAAAGAATAGCAGTCATGTTCAAGGTAGCTTGCATAAACCAATTTCAAACAATGATTTAAATGCAACCGGTAGTGTAACATCCATAATCTCCCATTTTGGGGGAAAAATAAGGGTCACAAGAGTATGTGGTAAGAAGTCTGCCATCTAAGATACTGATAGATGCTATTACTGGAGGCAGACCTTGAACTCCTTAGTCTGAGACATCCTCCATTTACAATCATCTTCTCGCCCCTGAGAATTATAAAGACTCCAACTTCACCTCCCATCAGAAGCATGTGCATACCATAGTCACATAAAGAGAGAAAAGCATCATGCTTGACCTACAAGCCTACAGAAAAGCAAGTGACACTTCAGTTATTCTGGCTACTCTGAACAGTTACCTTGTTAGTTAAAGAAAATAGACTTTGGCTGTGCAGTCAGAGCAGACAGACTTCATTCCTCTGAAGTTCATGGTACCTGCACCTACAGCAAGTGGTTCTGTAGAACTAGATAGATGGTAAGTTACAGAGGACAAATATTAGCATCATTTTCAGAATAAATAAGTTAATGAAGAAAATTACCTTAAGACATTTCAACAGCGATTACACAACATTTCAGTGACTCATCTTATTATAGTAAACCACAGAAGACCAGTGTTCCATCATTAGGAAGGCAATAATGATTCACAGCCACCACAAGAGGGGCAACTGTGATTCAGATGTAGGCCCCTTCAAAGAAGGGAGGCTCCAGGGGAATCTCCATGTCCCACAGAGCACCGGCACTGGTACTTCCAGGTTCACTGCCGGTAACGTGGGAGGCTAGGTGATGAGCTTATTTCTCATCCTTCCACACATCATATTGATCAACCTCTCAGTTAAAGCAAGCTCTTCAGAAACATCCCTGCCACTAAGCAGCCATTTGTGAAACAGGCAGGGGAGAAGGTATTTATTTTTCAAATATCAAAGAATGAAGGAATGGAGAAAGGGTTGAGGGAGAACCGCACAAATAAACAATTGCTTTTTATCACACCAGGAAGTGCATAGGACAACTTGTAAGTGGTATAATCACTGCCTCAGCTTCTCATAAAAGATTAGTTTTTCTAATTACTGCAAATATTTTTATTGCCACAGCTCACACTGAAGAGTAAACAAAGCTGGGGAAACAGCGCTCTCAGTCCAAAGACAGAAGAAGCGTATCTTGTAGTGCAGTCATTTCAGACTGTGAAGAAGTCATTGGCCTCGTGAGTTAGCCGGACCCTTGCTCCCCTTCCTCCTCCAGCCCTCCCTCCAACAGACTGAGAGGCTGTGGCTTGGTTCTTAATCCAACCCTAATTACTCACAAGCACTTCTGTAGCATATATTATTAAATGTTAGCTTGCCCATGTACCAATTTTATTGCTATTAACAGTTCAGCAGAAGTAACATTCCTGACTCCAATTACTGAAAAAGCCAGCTTAAAAAAAAAAAAAAAAAAAAAAAAAAAAACCAAAAACACTCCCCCCAGACAAACCACAAAAAAACCCCACTGTCATACCAAAAAAAAAAAAAATTTACACACCTTTTCTCCTCCAAAAAATTAACACCCTTACTCTGAAGGTTCTTCTACCTCACTCCCATCTTACACCTATTGCTTATTGCAATGCTATTGAATTAGAAGAAATGAAAGGGGGAAAAAAAAAAAAAATCAGGAAAGCTCTGTGGCACTGGAGGAAAGCCATGATTTTACCCAAGTGAACCAGGCATTTAAGGCCTTCTAGGTTGAAACAGTCTCCCAAACATACTGTTTGGGAAGATGGTAAAATAAGACCGTTCATACCAAATCAACACTTTTAAACCAAAAATAGATGTAAACTCATCCCTCCAGAAACACTGATCTTTTGCAAGTATAGTTGAAAAAGGCAATTCTGCTAAAGTAGGACTTCCAGCAGGCTTTTGATAGTTTCTTCTTACTGTGCAGTAAGACAGTATCAAATCAACTGGTCAGCAGGCCATAAAAGATATGGAAAACTCAAGGTGAGCAAGTCTAGTGAGGGCCAGCAGGGATGGTTTCAGTGACTAGAGTAAGAGGAGAGAAGTCAGAGGGAGTAGCATATAACTAAAAGGACTGGTCATCAATACAGAGTCAACTGGATTAGCTGCAGAGGACAAAACCATGTGGCTGTCAATGCATAAAATGTGAAGCCATAAATGATCATGCAGGTTCCGGTGACAAACCATCTGACCCCTTTGACAGGCATCAGAGCCCAGTGTACCGAGGACAACCATAATGCATATGGTTAACTTGTAGGTGATGACCTTCCCAGCAACTACTATTGCTACCTTGGTTGGTGACTGCCAATCTTGTGGGTGGTGTTTCTAGTGGAACATCACTATAAATCCACAAAGAGGCATAAGGAAAGTGATCCTGTAAAGTCCTGAAGAGAGTTCAGCCAAAGAGAGGGAGGTGGTGCCAATGGAAGATCTAATCAGGTGGAGGCTATGAATGGAGGGGAAAGGAAAAAAAAAAAAAAAATCAATCATTTCTAGTAGGGTAAGTTTACAAGTAGCTGAAAAAGATAATTCTGCAAAAGTAACAGACACTGGCTTCCAGAAAACTATTAACAGGCCTAGATGAAATTCGTATCTTTTTGGCTAAGGAAGGATGGCCAGCCATCAGCCAGTACATTAAATATTTTGAAGTTATTCAATTCAGAAAGACCTCGATTTACTTCCAGACAGCTGGGGAAAAAAACCTATGCAGAACGTACTTTCAGTAACTAACCTCAGAGATAGACAGTAGTCCTGACAACAGGTCAGACTTGACATCCCTGTATAACAGTTTTAGGCACATGAGGTCTGTTTTCCTACCTGAATCAGAAAAGCTCCATGCTGCTAGGTCAAAGGGGCTGACTTTATCCTTGAGAATATAAATAGACAATAGCAAATAGGATTAAAAGTGTTGTATTAGTGATGCAACTGCTAGTGAAATACTATGGCCAGGCCTGAAATCCACAGCTCAAAGACTGAAATGAGATCTGATTCAAGGAAAAAAAAAAAAAAGGGCAAAAATAAAAAGATAAGGTGGACAAAGAATTGCCTGGATGGTCGCACTCAAAGAGCTGCAGTCAACAGCTTGATGTCCAAGTGGAGACCAGTGACAAGTGGCATTCCTCCAGGGTCGGTATTGGGACTGGCGCTGTTTAACATCTTTGTCAGCGACATGGACAGTGGGATCGAGTGCACCCTCAGCAAGTTCGCCGATAACACCAAGCTGTGTGGTGCGGTCAACATGCTGGAGGGAAGGGATGCCATCCAGAGGGACTTTGACAGGCTTGAGAGGTGGGCCCATGCAAACCTCATGAAGTTCAACAAGCCCAAGTGCAAGGTCCTGCACATGGGTCGGGGCAATCCCAAGCACAAATTCAAGCTGGGCAGAGAATGGATTGAGAGTAGCCCTGAGGAGAAGGACTTGGGGGTGTTGGTTGATGAGCAGCTCAACATGACCCAGCAATGTGTGCTGGCAGCCCAGAAAGCCAACCATATCCTGGGCTGCATAAAAAGAAGCGTGACCAGTGCTGGTTGAGGGAGGTGATTCTGCCCCTCTACTCTGCTCTCATGAGACCTGACCTGGAGCACTGCATTCAGCTCTGGGGCCCAAACATAAGAAGGACATGGACCTGTTGGAGGGAGTCCAGAGGAGGGCCACAAAGATGATCAGAGGGCTGGAGCAACTCTCCTATGAAGACAGGCTGAGGGAATTGGGGTTGTTCAGCCTGGAGAGGAGAAGGCTCTGGGAAGACCTTATAGCAGCCTTCCAGTATCTGAAGGGGGCCTACAAGAAAGCTGGAGAGGGACTTTTTACAAGGGCATGTAGTGATAGGACAAGGGGTAATGGCTTTAAACTGAAAGAGAGTAGATTTATGTTAGATATAAGGAAGAAATTCTTCACTATGAGGGTGGTGAGGCACTGCAACACGTTGCCTAGAGAAGCTCTGGATGCCCCATCCCTGGAAGTGTTCAAGGCCAGGTTGGACGGGGCTTTGAGCAACCTGGTCTAGTGGAAAGTGTCCCTGCCCACAGCAGGCGGGTTGGAACTAGATGATCTTTAAGGTCCCTCACAACCCAAAGCATTCTATGATTCTATAAAAACTCAAGAACTATCTTCCAGTCTGGGAAATATGTAACAATATACAGTGATAGAAGTTGAAATTATGCATATTTAGACTATAAGACAAAGCAAAATATGTGCCTTCTTAATGGTGAAATTACTTAAAATCCTCCTAACAATCCTATGGAAGACAGAAGTACATTTTCCACACACACTCACACACCCTGCAATTTTGATAGTACAGCTTAAACAAGAAGCTAGACTAGCTCATACTAAGTTCCTTCTACCATGCTGTTGATCATTTGTTCCTGCAGTCTCATGGCAGAGAACCTTGCTTATGAGCAGGGAGCTGAAAATATGTAAAATCTTGTTAAAGCAAATGTGGTGTTCAAGTCCAGGCACTCTGCAGATCTTCAAAGGCTATGGTCTCAAAAAAAAAAAAAATCTCAACTTAAAAATCATTATCAACCAAAGCAACAGTTTAAGTCGTTACAACGATTTCTAACACAAATACTAAAAAGATTCACTGTATAGAGATGTGCATTCTCCCAGGTGTGTAACGCCTTAACACCAAAGCATCTGGTTGTTCTAACAACTTTTAGAAGTATGAGAATCCAGATGTGCTTTGGTAATAAATATTTCCTTTCAGGAATCTACACCATTAGAAACTGTAACGTCAACAGTAGCCAGGTATCACTTAAAGCAACTGAAAGGAACCAATCTAGGAGGTCATTCTCAAGTTTGGAAACAGTTTATGGTATCTGTCCTACCTGCATGGCTGATTCTGATTTCGCACTTCAAAATTATTTTCCCCTAGACTCAGATTTGAAGTTAATACTCCACCTAAATAAAAAGCTGATGCCAATTTTTAATGTTTCCCCCTTTCACTTTTTTAAAAAAAATATACAGATGAAAATCTTTATGAACAAGATAACACACAGAGGTATGTTGTTAGAATTTAAAAGAGTTAATCTCCTTATCAACCTTCTTATCTAAGCAGCATACAGTGCCCTTTCTGTTTCTTGTTCCAGCAAGCAGAAGATAGCAGTATCACCTCTGCTTTCATACCAAACTGGACTGCTGCAAGAACAAACCCAGTCTCTTCCAGGTATCAGCAAAGCAGTGTTTTCCTTTATTTTTTCCGAGTGAAGGAGATTGCGGGGAGCAGGGTCCCACACAGACTCCCTTTTATTTTTTGAGAATCCGAATTAGAAAGGGAAAAACAGCCTTAGCAAGCAGAGAAAAACAGAGCAGAAGAGCCAGGTAACCTGGACAATGTACAATTAGTGCTGAAGCTGTCATCAGCCATCACAGAACGTTCCAGGTAACAATTAATTCAATATTAGTGTATTGCCTTCCCTTACCATTACAGAACGTATGTTCAGTCTCCCCTCCTTATATCAAGTATGCTGTAAGTTAAGAGCATGCAAGAATGCCAGGAACCTGAAAGAAATCCGAAACAGCTCAAGGGAAGTCTCACACCTTTCCATTTGGTTTTGTGAAGCTACAAAACACCACTTTTTGCTATAGGGACTAAACTCCATTGATTTTCTTTACATGGATAGGCCATTCGTGAAAACTGCTGTGATTGTGAAAAGAGAGTCAACAGGGTTTAGAAGGATGTACTTTCCACATGCAGAATCCCAGAGAATTAAGTGACTTCAAATGAGTCACTGCAGACCAGCTCAGAACCCTTCTGATCTCTTTAAAGAAGCAAAAAAGGAAAAAGCCACATGCTAGCAAGATATGATTAAAGGTATTTCACTACTCTTATCCACCGTGCTCTCACCACATTGCTGATGCCTCCTCTGTTCCCAACAGTTCTCATCTAAGCCATCTGCTTCAACTGTTTCTATGTACTTACTTCACTTTGTAACACCTAGGAATCCTTGCCATAGCACAGGAACCCACTATGCTAGGTGATACCTAAATACAGGCAGCAAAATTACAGCCACAAAAATAAAAAACCCAAGGCACATGTGCACACAAAAACCACAAGCCTGTCCCAAACAGCTTACTTCTACCGAGGCCACCTCTTCCACGAATGCCTCCATATTCCTGTGAAGAACATGACAGACTTGGATCTTCATGTATAACACAACTAACAACTTAATTGTCAGACAAAACGAATCTAGTTCATAGTTACTGTTTTTATACCCTCTGACCTCAGTCACTCTCCAAATGCACTCTGAGAAATCCAGAGCAGAAGGGAAGCACACATCCCATTTCACGCTTCCCAGTACATTACATACAAGCGTTGTCCACCTTTTCACGTGTTCTCAGGAAACAAGACTTTTTCCCAACAACTACAGCTTTCTGAATTTGCTAAGGAAGAGACCTTGGAACAAATGAGTTGCCTTTTTTAGGATCTGGAAGTTGGAGTCATATTAGGAATACATTATGAAGCTGGTGTGGTCTGTCTGTCATCAGTTACTTGTTTCCCTGAAAACAGTTTTGAAAACATGCATTTTGATTTCTGGTCAGAGCACTGTAATGAGAATGGCCAAAGCAGCAGCCACTCAAAAGAAGTTCTAGACCAACTCTGTCACTACTAAGAGCAACTGCAAGGAAAAAGTTTCCTACTACCTAGACATCAGGACGACTCAATAGATGAAGAAATAGTAAGGCTCTTCTCATCATGCCTTGCATGTGGCATAGGGTTCCTTCCTTTCACAGGCATTATAGCCGTCATCTCCCATTATTGAACCACCTTACTGTGCTATGTGCTCAATGAGAGCTCACAAACTCAAGCTTGCTCACAAGCTTTGCTAAGTATTAACAGAAGTCACTGTACTATCAAGTATGCCCATGAACTCTCAAATTAAAAAGGTCACGTGCTATATTGAGTAGTAGTAAACACGTTGAAGCTGCATCATCAGGCCTTCAAAGTTCTCAAAATTATCAGCTAAAACTTAATGCAAGTACACAAGGGAGAGATGAGAAAAGAAAGGCTGCACACCAAGAGTCTTCCACTCTGCAAAAGAGCATTGACACCTCTGAAAGAGGGAGTTTACTTGTGTAAAGCACTAACCTCAGAAAAGCGGGATCTTGCTCTGGAAACGAGACAAAATTATTTTATCTTCTTCCAGTTAGCAGCCTCTGCCTTATTTACTCCTCAGATGCACTGAACACTTAATTCCTCCAATGCCACATTAATTGTCTCACATGCTACCAATTACCACCATGAGAAAAGTATCATCTTCATCATTCTGCAGATGGTTAAGATGAGAGACAGCCTTGCCTCAGGCCACAATGAGTCAGTGGTAGAAGCAGGATCTCATCTCTCATTCCTCAGCTCCTTCCTTCAGACAGCCTCAGCTCCTTCCTTCAGACAGCAAAGTTTTACTACGCCCACTGTCTTAAGAATTGATATCTTGACTTGCTAAAGTGCATCTAATTAAAAAGAAATATCTAGAAAGCAAGAAACAAACAACTGCAAAAAAATGTGGTTTAAATAACTCAGTAAGTGCCTTGATAGAGAATAAGGATATAAAAGAATTTGTTCCTATGAAGCTAACTACAAAGCCGCTCTTTTGCCTGCAGTCCCAGCTTTAGCTGTCACTGCATCTCTAACTTCTATCACAAATAAAGCATCAACTCAACAAACTGTCCCCCTGACATTACAAGCCTGATCTGT
This sequence comes from Balaeniceps rex, assembly GCA_013401315.1. NCBI lineage: Eukaryota > Metazoa > Chordata > Aves > Pelecaniformes > Balaenicipitidae > Balaeniceps > Balaeniceps rex. The sequence continues at coordinate 78,361 of VYZW01021793.1, forward strand.
GCACAGAAAGTCTTCTATGCTGCCTGCAAAAGGTGGACAATCACGATGCCCACACCCCCCACAAAAAATTAGCATTAGCTTCCCTTTCAGTTTTCCAAGTGCTGACTGCAACAGTATTATTTTTAGTATAATTTATGTAATAATTGGATGAAACTTGGGCATTTCAGGACTCCGTGATAGGAATGGTTTCTTTCTGGCAACAATTCACATGCAAGTCTGTTTCTGCAGTTCTTGCACCTCTATAATTCATTTGCAGTAGAGAAACAGGAGACTAAAAACAAAGCAGCAAAGCCTAGCTCTAGACAACGTTGCACATTTTAAATGAAGTTTTCTTTTTAAAAATGTAAAATATGCTATTATTGAAAGAATGCTTTCAACTCTTTGAAGATGCCACTCCTACCCACATGAAGATGGCAATTGCTTTGCATATGACTGGATTGACAAGGCTTGCAGTATTGATGTAGCACTAGAGCTTTTACCAACTAATTTACAGCTTTGATGTGGCCCATCAGACTTTATAAGCTACCCTGACACAGTGCGATGCCTCTGCTGACAGAAATAGCAAGAGACCCTTCAGCTGCAGACTTTGGCTGGTCCATTTTAAACTGCAGTCTCCATGGTAGGATTTCCTCATCAGCAGACTGTTCTGCTGGCAGCAATCTGCTTAAATGGGATATCATACACAATATTTAAAGCAGTGCACACTGGACTACTTCCCTCTAAGTGATGGAGTTGAAAATAAGTAACAATTGTTTTCATTGTCTCCAGAATAAGACGAGAAAGGCTTTATCTATTTTCCTCATCAAGAAAAATACTGTTACTTAGATGGGACAAATAACAAGCTAAATTAAAACAGTATTAATAAATACTGCCTTGAAATACTAACAGTTGCTTTCATAGCCTGTGTGGCTCCTGTGCGATGGGAATTGTGTACATTTAGTGCAACTAGAGGAAAAGAAAAAAAAAAAACACAAAAAAAAGGTGGCAACTCTCAGCAATTTGTATGTGTAGGCATATTTTCTGTTTCATCTTTCCTGCCTGTTCTCTTCCATACCCTTCAATGCAGTTTTCCTGCTTTCTAGAGTCCCAGCTGCTATGAGAGAAACACCAGAAGTTACCCTTGTCTTCCAGCTATGACTGTCAACCTTTGTTTTCCCCATCTGCTAGCAGTACAGCACCCTGTACACTAAAGAACATTGATCATTTTACAGAACAGAGTTTGACTTGAGACTCCTGCTACTTCTCTAACATAGAAGTTTGTTATTTGCAACAGATGAAGTCTAACTATACATGTTTATAAGGAAGTAAGCTAGACAAAAAGTCAGCTGCATTGCTCCAATACTGATTTGCTTTTATATACAGTCTATTAAGGTTTCTCTTCATTAAAAGCTGCTCTACAAGACACAGCGGGCATACCAGCTGCAATTTCCCAGAGGGCTGATGGCATTATTAAGGAGTTTGTTTCTTCCCCTCAGCTTTGCCCATGATGATGCAGAGAAACGTGTCTCCTCCTATTTGCCAAAAAGCCAGCCCAGCCCTGCATGGAAAGCCAGTGGGGTAATGGTAATCAATGCATTCCTCACTAAGAGGGATTTCTGTAGAAGTAATTGAAGCTTTGCTACTCCAGGATCCCAGATGAAAACTGCTCTAAGAGAGGTGTGGGCCAATGAAGAGGAGACTCCCCAGATTAGTAAATACCACTAGCAGTTACTTCACACTGTCCCCTTAAAAGGCTGGTGACCATTCCAAGTGTGCCTGCCACATGCTAGTGGCCAGTTTTATAATTATGAAAATCTATGTACTATATTACTTTAAGAGCAAGTAGGTGACATTCAGACTGAAGCCTTTTACAGAAGGCTGCAGAAGGTTTCCTACTAAATGATTTCATGACTTACATGAAAAAAATCTGTCACCCAATCAAGCAATCCAGATGGATTACCAGAGGACAGAAGCCTCTATTAAAAGTTAATATTAGAAATGTCAACTTAGAGACCCACTATTAAATAATTCAAAGCAAGAAAAGGTGTCTCTCACCTCTTATCACCTGTTTTGAGCAATCCTTCGGCAAGATGTAACAATCAGTTCCAGCAAATGATGGCTGGGCTGAATACAGAATGAAGAGGTATATAGAAAATAATTTAAAAAAAAAAAAATTAAAAAAGTAGAGAGAAGCTCAGCTGCACAAGGCCTGTGAACTCTGTGGCTTGAACAAGAGGAAGCAGTCTTTAGCCACCACATCTGGAAAACTCTGTGTACAACGAAGAGAACAAGCAAACAGTACAATCTTCTACCTTCACAGTGTTCCTCCACCTTACTAAAGAAGTTCAAAGCTTTAGAAATGAGAACTTAATGTATTTTTTTGGACAAAAGCAGAGTTTGGTTAGAACAAGCAAGCAAGCTCTGGCATATTTTCATCATCCCTTCTGTCTATAAGTGGAATATACTTGACATTCCTCTTTCACTTTACAATTATAAGCATTTAAGTCCCAATAATTTCAGGCCTGAAAAAAGCTACTCTTTCAACTTTCCAACCCTGGTCAGCTCACTATAGTTTTGTCTTTCTCAGCATCAGCAGTCTCTCCAGTAAGTAACAGAAAACAAACCAAGAAGCAGCTTAAGAATTTGCCCAATATTGGCTTAGCTATTTTGGCAAGTTCAGTAAAATCTGGTCTTCATACTGTAGCATAACAAAAGCTGAAGGAACTATTTGATATGGAATGAAAATTGATCTTAAATCTAACAACAGGGAGCAAATTAGGAGGAGTTCTCTCAGATTTTCTCCACTCCCTGCTAAAGATTTTGCTGAGACCCATCCAAGTTTCTCTCACCCTCCTCATAAAACACAATCTTGAGGACTCTCTCCATAGCAGTCAAGACGTCATTGTTGGCAAAACTTCATCTTGTACGAGAGAAACCACTAACCGCGCAGCTCATGGTACTAACGAGTTCTTTAAGAACATTCAGACGTGGGTTTGCAATTAAATTTAAAAACCTGTCATCAGTCTTTGCAAGCCTGAATAGGAAAGTGTCATGGTTTAGCTCCAGTTGGCAACCAAGCACCACACAGCCACTTGCTCACCTTCCCCCCCCACCCCCCCCCAGTGGGATGGGGGAGAGAATCTGAAGAGTAAAAGAAAGAAAACTCATGGGTTGAGATAAGAACAGTTTAATAATTGAAATAAAATAGAATATAATAACAATTTTAAAAAATTGTAATGAAAAGGAAGATAACAAAAAAGCGAGAGATGAACAAAACCCAGGAAAAACAAGTGATGCAACCGCTCACCACCCGCCAACTGATGTCCAGCCAGTCCCTGAGCATCGCTGCCCCCGGCCAACTCCCCCCAGTTTATATACGGAGCATGATGTCATATGGTATGGAATATCCCTGTGGCCAGTTTGGGTCAGCTGTCTTGGCTGTGCTCCCTCCCAGCTTCTTCCACACCCCCTCGCTGGCAGAGCATGGGAAGCTGAAAAGCCCTTGACTTAGCAGAAACACTGCTTAGCAACAACTAAAACATCAGTGTGTTATCAACATTATTCTCATACTAAATTCAAAACACAGCACTATGCCAGCTACTAGTAAGAAAATTAACTCTATCCCAGCCGGAACCAGGACAGAAAGGTACCAATTACTAGAACTCCCCATTATTCTGTATACAGCTAACTTAGCAAGAGCACACACTAGTAAGAATTCCCAGGGACATCGAATAGCATTCTTTTCTCACTAAAAAGCTGCAGAGAAGCTGAAAGGAGTGATTTTTCCCTGCATTCCTCCTCTTTTCCATGATTTCATGGCTCAATATCTCAAAGCAATCCTATTCCATTTTTTAAATTATAGCAGCTACATCTGAAGAGAAACCACACAATTATTTATCAAAACCAGAACCGTATAATCTGTTCGTTTTGCATGTCATGGCGAGTGCAGTTATGTTCTGAAGTGTAATCCATCCACTCACTCTGCAGTTAAGACACTAGTATTTTTCCAGGTTTGTGTACAAAGAAAATTACTTCTGGAAGTTCTGCTGAGTACTACGCTACAAACAACACAGAAAAGCCACATTATACGTTCATCAGGCCCACCTGTCTTATAGAGGGCTGGAATCAACTGCTCTGTGCCCGAACTGTTAAATTTGTTTGAAAGATTTGAAACAGTGAGACAATTCCTCCTCTTCCCTCCAAATCACAAGACACTTCATAGTCTAAAAATCTCTACAAGAAATTCTTCAGGTATAAATGAAGGGTCTCAATTTGAAACTCCAGCAGCAGTAAAGACCCAAGAATAGCCTAACTGAAACAGCCTAACTTAGGAAAAAATCATGTCAAAAACACATTCATCTGAAGCCTGCAACTGACTTTCTTTTTTTGTGGTAAAGAAAACTAGACTTACATTCCAGTCTTTAATAATAAATATCAGGGGAGCCTCTCCCACAATAAACACATGTCAAACTCACTCATTTTGTAAGACTGCATTAAGTATTTGGCCAGAAATCATGCAGGGACTCCTCCTCTTGCTTTAGGATGAAACATCCTTTACTCTACAGAGCCCAACAGCTATAGCATGAGAAAGAGTTTATCACTGACACACCGTTTGAAGCCTGCATGAAGCATAAGTCATTTCCTAAACCTAAAATATGCATGAAAGTTAATGAGATTCTAATACGGGCACAACACAGCACTGAAGACATTTCGTCCAAGGAAGCTGGTTACACCTCAAAGCCTTTGCTGAACACTCTGAGTAAAGATGAAAATACAGGGACAGGACATATACATTTGGGAAATGAAGATCTACAGCCTGCCAAACAGTCCAGCAATGGAACACTAGCCACAGAAATATAATGTCCAAGAAGCCTCAGAGGCAATACCAAGACAGTTTCTCAATCCCTTTTGCAAGCAGGTCAAACTTGTAACCCCCAATATTGCCTTTGAAAAGGTTAAAAATAAAATAATACAAAAAAACCCCAACAAAACAAAACAAAGAATATCCTTGTTTTCACTTGCATCCTATACAAAAGCAGCCCTTTTCGTATCCTATAGGCAGTTGGAGAAATCCTCTTAGCATCTCAAGGGGCCAGAAGCTCAACATTTCACACAGCTGCTATCTTCCAAGAATGCAGTTTCCAAACTACACTTCCTCCAAGTATGTGTACAGTAAGATTTTTCAGTTGCTTGGAAAGTGATACAGAAGTTTGAAGATTTTCACTGAAAGAGTAAAATACATACCACCTGGCAACTTTTTATTTCCCCAGAATGCAGAAGTGCCTAAGCTGTTAACACTCCTCCCCTCACTATACACACATATAGGCCCTACCTCTTCCACAGGAAGACAATTTAATTGCCTTAATCTTTCCTGAAAGTAGTTTAAATATTTTTCTTGAGGTTTTCTAAAAATAATTCAGAATAAAGCAGACACTCTGTAGGGAAAACATAAGCCCAAATAGTGTGGCCATCTTAGCAGCAACTGCGCCACTTCTAGCGGAAAGCTGTCTGACAAACGCAGGATCACTACCAGTTTTGACTGTATTGTACAAGCCATAAAATGGAAAAGTTTTAGTCCTTTAATTGCTTCAAAGACCCCTTTTTTTTTTTCTTTGCCATCTTAGCTATTTGCTGCAGAGGATGGAAATCCAGACATCGTGGTCTGCATTTTATTAAAAACCCTTCTCCATTTCTTTTTTTAACTTACAGGATGAAATCAATCAAAATAGAAGAAGGTACTTATGAATCATACACCCTAAGGAGAGGGTCAGCCTTTAACTACCTAAAATAAAAGCAGAGGCATAGGCATCTTTAGAGAAAGCAATTTCAGCTCTTATACACCAGTACCAGCAAGGACATCTCAGCTGCCTCTAACACTGATCACGACAAGCTGAGTAGCACGATCTCTACGGGAGAGACCAGAACAGATCTTGACACCTGTGACTCCTCTCAGAAGGGACTTCAAACAACTCGACAGAGCCAGCCCATGGGAAGGGAGCAGACCTTGTCCAGCACTGTCCCCCCATGCTCTCCGTCATGGCTCTTTCACAGCGCTCAGTGACAGGGAGAACACTCTACAGTGCCTGTTCCTGTCAGCAACTTCATATGACAGCAACGATGCTTCCCTGCACTTGGATGTCTGGAGAAAGTAGGGATCCACGTATGAAAAAACGAGCCACTGTCCCTGCCAATCCTTGCATTTCCTCTGTTTGAGAAGGAAGGCAGAAAAAAATATTCTGAAGAACCAGAGGACTGGCTTGAGGATCTATGACCACCTATCAGAACAGTCTAGTTTTGCATGCCTTCAAATCCCCTACTGGCAGAGACCAGAAATTCTTTTAACCCTTCTTTGCTAAAACTGCATCCATTCCTCAAGGAACAGGGTTTCCAACCCTATGGTCAATAACTTCTCAGGATAACTAATCAGCACTTCAGTGCTGCTGTGATTAGACACCACAGCCAGGGAGTGTATTCTCAGTGTTTCACCCTGTCACAAAGTAGTCTGACAAGGAAGATGCTACTTATTTTCAGGAATATTTCAGGATGAAAAAAAAAACCCAAACCTAACAAACCACCATGCAAACTAACAAACAAACAAAAAAGCCCACTCAACACCCCACCACAACAAACCTCTTTTACCTCTAAGTTAACTGCTAGGTTGCCAAGGTCTGCAAATAACTAACATCAAAAACCTAAGCACTAAGGTTGGATATTCCCAGCAACTAAGCATCATTTTAGAATCGGATCCACAGCTTATCTTGACCACCCCAGATTGGTGAGCAAGAACTGGATTACTCAAGGCTGTCAGCTGCAGAGTCTGAAGCCCAAGCTCTCTCTCCCTCAAAGAGACAAACACTTGGAAGCTGTGATATGCTCAGGAAGCTGAGCTACTCGCTGTAAAAAAGCTGCTTAGTAGACTACACATTATCTTTTGGGAGGCATGATGAAATATTCATTTCTGGTCTGTGTAAGGCATCCGTCATGCCATCTGGATGCCCATTAGTTCTCGCACAGAGTAACAGCTAAGGAAAAAACCACAGCACTGGATGGAGAAACCCAAATTCCCAGCCATTATATAGCTGTTGTGAATGCTGTTAAGAACCATTCTCCCACTCCCCCCATACCACACTCGCTACCTTTCAACTCAAAGTAGTACGCAAATGAATGCCCAAGATTTAAGGTTAACAAAGGAATGTATGTACTGAACATCTTGACTGCTTCTGGGAAGAGAGATCCGTCATGCTGTTGCACAGAGTTACTGAGGAAATAGTGACTAGCAACATCCATTGAAGATCAGGAGCCCAAACCTTGATGCTCAACTGTCCCAACGCAGAACTCTTCCAGATGAAACCACACATCAATAAGGAAGACCCAGGGACAGAATCATTCAGACAGGAATATGTACTCAGTCAGTCCCAGGCTACAGCAGGAATTAAAATACAGCTTTCTTACTGGCATGTTACATGCCACTTTCCACCCCACACACCTCCCCAAAACCAACAACAAAACACAAATTTGCATGAGGTCCAATTACATGAAGATCTCTACTAGACAAAATGAAAAAAGTAGACTGGAATAAACCTGTATCATGCTCTTCTGCATGAAGTGATAACACAAGTTCCCTCTACAGCCTGGATGACTGTTATCCAGGAAAGCAGCCGAAAATGGCTTACTTTAAGAACTCAAGTGTCCTCTTTTACCACAGAACACAGCAGACATTCATTCTGGAGAGCAGTTGTTACCATCAGTGTTACAATCTAGCATTTATCTAAGCCTATCACACACAGAACAGACAGTGTAAAAATGCTCAGGACAGAACTCAAAGTACCATCCATAAGAAATTATAGGCAAAAAAACAAGCACCAGGACTGAGGCTTGTCCCACAACTCACAATTTAACCACCCAGGAATCTATTTATTGAGCATATATTTATCCAAGCTTCATCTAAGAAGCATTAGGCATAGCTGGATGAAGAACAAGCAGCAGAAAAATATTTAAATCATCGTAACCTACTGTTAGTAAGGAAAGTTGCATCTGACAGAAGAGGCACAGGCTTGGTGAAGAGCAAGAGTGCCCATACATGTTTATCATTAGAAAGAAGTTATCCTTATGAACTCAGAAGTCCATAACGAACAGAAACAAAGATTTAAAAGTCTGCATTTACACAAGAATCTTTTTTCCTGCTCAGGTACCTCACAAATTCCTCCACATTGAAGCCTAATCACAAATTTAAAAAAGCACAAGGTATTACCTTCCCACATCCTCCCCAGGTGAGAGGTTCAGATTCCTTTACTCCCCATGCATCCTAGAGCAGTGCCAATTTAGACTTTCCTATATCACAGACTTTCACACACACAAATCCTGCCCCAATGTCCACTTTATTTTTAAAGCACCACCAGATTCACCTACACTACAGTTCAAATTGAGAAAACTGTTACCCGGCATTGCCAGACAGGATTTTAGAAAGCATCAGACTCAATCTTCTAAAACAGCATGTAGCATTTTAAAAGCTACCTTGTTTACGTGAAGAGCAAGATTGAAAAGCACTAGTTAGACTGGTGTGAGCTGCCAGTCCCCTCACTACTTGCGTGCCTAATCTTCTGCAAAGGAGAGAAGTCCAACACTGAGATACTGCATGGGAAATATGAAAAAGCGGCACCTACGCCACGCTAGAAAGATTCCTGTCCCATCTTCAGAGGACAACAGAAACAACAGGATTTCAGAAATATCTGCTCTATATATCCCTGGGTAA